>OY821519.1:43325758-43581972 GCA_963682025.1 Cordilura impudica | reverse complement strand
TTTTAGATTTTTCATATGAAATTGATATTTTTTGTAGGTGATCCCAAATTAACGTCCTTTTTGCTCTATCTACCTTAGTTTTCGAACGCGTTTTTATGGGATTTTTTTAGATTTTTCATATAAAATTGATATTTTTGTAGGTGATTCCCAAATCAACGTCCTTTTTGCTCTATCTACCTTAGTTTTTCGATGAAAAACCGGCGTTTTTATGATTTTTTTAGATTTTTCATATGATTTTGATATTTTTTGTAGGTGATCCCAAATTAACGTCCTTTTTGCTCTGTCTACCTTAGTTTTCGAGAAAAACGCGCTTTTATGATTTTTTTTAGATTTTTCCTAAGAAATTGATATTTTTTGTAGGTGATCCCAAATTAACGTCCTTTTTGCTCTATCTACCTTAGTTTTCGAGAAAAACGCGTTTTTATTTTTTTAGATTTTTCATATGAAATTGATATTTTTTGTAGGTGATCCAAATTAACGTCCTTTTTGCTCTATCTACCTTAGCTTTCGAGAAAAACGCGTTTTTATGATTTTTTTTAGATTTTTCTTATGAAATTGATATTTTTTGTAGATGATCCCAAATTAACGTCCTTTTTGCTCTATCTACCTTAGTTTTCGAGAAAAACGCGTTTTTATGATTTTTTTAGATTTTTCATATGAAATTGATATTTTTTGTAGGTGATCCCAAATTAACGTCCTTTTTGCTCTATCTACCTTAGTTTTCGAGAAAAACGAGTTTTATGATTTTTTTTTAGATTTTTCATATGAAATTGATATTTTTTGTAGGTGATCCCAAATTAACGTCCTTTTTGCTCTATCTACCTTAGTTTTCGAGAAAAACGCGTTTTTATGATTTTTTTAGATTTTTCATATGAAATTGATATTTTTTGTAGGTGATCCCAAATTAACGTCCTTTTTGCTCTATCTACCTTAGTTTTCGAGAAAAACGCGTTTTTATGATTTTTTTAGATTTTTCATATGAAATTGATATTTTTTGTAGGTGATCCCAAATTAACGTTCTTTTTGCTCTACCTACCTTAGTTTTCGAGAAAAACGCGTTTTTATGATTTTTTTAGATTTTTCATATGAAATTGATATTTTTTGTAGGTGATCCCAAATTAACGTCCTTTTTGCTCTATCTACCTTAGTTTTCGAGAAAAACGCGTTTTTATGATTTTTTTAGATTTTTCATATGAAATTGATATTTTTTGTAGGTGATCCCAAATTAACGTTCTTTTTGCTCTACCTACCTTAGTTTTCGAGAAAAACGCGTTTTTATGATTTTTTTAGATTTTTCATATGAAATTGATATTTTTGTAGGTGATCCCAAATTAACGTCCTTTTTGCTCTATCTACCTTAGTTTTCGAGAAAAACGCGTTTTTATGATTTTTTTAGATTTTTCATATGAAATTGATATTTTTTGTAGGTGATCCCAAATTAACGTCCTTTTTGCTCTATCTACCTTAGTTTTCGAGAAAAACGAGTTTTTATGATTTTTTTAGATTTTTCATATGAAATTGATATTTTTTGTAGGTGATCCCAAATTAACGTCCTTTTTGCTCTATCTACCTTAGTTTTCGAGAAAAACGCGTTTTTATGATTTTTTTTAGATTTTCCTAAGAAATTGATATTTTTGTAGGTGATCCCAAATTAACGTCCTTTTTGCTCTATCTACCTTAGTTTTCGAGAAAAACGCGTTTATATGATTTTTTTAGATTTTTCATATGAAATTGATATTTTTTGTAGGTGATCCCAAATTAACGTTCTTTTTGCTCTATCTACCTTAGTTTTCGAGAAAAACGCGTTTTTATGATTTTTTTAGATTTTTCATATGAAATTGATATTTTTTGTAGGTGATCCCAAATTAACGTCCTTTTTGCTCTATCTACCTTAGTTTTCGAGAAAAACGCGTTTTTATGATTTTTTTAGATTTTTCATATGAAATTGATATTTTTTGTAGGTGATCCCAAATTAACGTTCTTTTTGCTCTATCTACCTTAGTTTTCGAGAAAAACGCGTTTTTATGATTTTTTTAGATTTTTCATATGAAATTGATATTTTTTGTAGGTGATCCCAAATTAACGTCCTTTTTGCTCTATCTACCTTAGTTTTCGAGAAAAACGCGTTTATATGATTTTTTTAGATTTTTCATATGAAATTGATATTTTTTGTAGGTGATCCCAAATTAACGTCCTTTTTGCTCTATCTACCTTAGTTTTCGAGAAAAACGCGCTTTTATGATTTTTTTAGATTTTTCCTAAGAAATTGATATTTTTTGTAGGTGATCCCAAATTAACGTCCTTTTTGCTCTATCTACCTTAGTTTTCGAGAAAAACGCGTTTTTATTTTTTTAGATTTTTCATATGAAATTGATATTTTTTGTAGGTGATCCCAAATTAACGTCCTTTTTGCTCTATCTACCTTAGCTTTCGAGAAAAACGCGTTTTTATGATTTTTTTAGATTTTTCTTATGAAATTGATATTTTTTGTAGATGATCCCAAATTAACGTCCTTTTTGCTCTATCTACCTTAGTTTTCGAGAAAAACGCGTTTTTATGATTTTTTTAGATTTTTCATATGAAATTGATATTTTTTGTAGGTGATCCCAAATTAACGTTCTTTTTGCTCTATCTACCTTAGTTTTCGAGAAAAACGCGTTTTTATGATTTTTTTAGATTTTTCTTATGAAATTGATATTTTTTGTAGGTGATCCCAAATTAACGTTCTTTTTGCTCTATCTACCTTAGTTTTCGAGAAAAACGCGTTTTTATGATTTTTTTAGATTTTTCATATGAAATTGATATTTTTTGTAGGTGATCCCAAATTAACGTCCTTTTTGCTCTATCTACCTTAGTTTTCGAGAAAAACGCGTTTTTATGATTTTTTTAGATTTTTCATATGAAATTGATATTTTTTGTAGGTGATCCCAAATTAACGTCCTTTTTGCTCTATCTACCTTAGTTTTCGAGAAAAACGAGTTTTTATGATTTTTTTAGATTTTTCATATGAAATTGATATTTTTTGTAGGTGATCCCAAATTAACGTCCTTTTTGCTCTATCTACCTTAGTTTTCGAGAAAAACGCGTTTTTATGATTTTTTTAGATTTTTCCTAAGAAATTGATATTTTTTATAGGTGATCCCAAATTAACGTCCTTTTTGCTCTATCTACCTTAGTTTTCGAGAAAAACGCGTTTTTATGATTTTTTAGATTTTTCCTAAGAAATTGATATTTTTTGTAGGTGATCCCAAATTAACGTCCTTTTTGCTCTATCTAAATTAGTTTTCGAGAAAAACGCGTTTTTATTTTTTTAGATTTTTCATATGAAATTGATATTTTTTGTAGGTGATCCCAAATTAACGTTCTTTTTGCTCTATCTACCTTAGTTTTCGAGAAAAACGCGTTTTTATGATTTTTTTAGATTTTTCATATGAAATTGATATTTTTGTAGGTGATCCCAAATTAACGTCCTTTTTGCTCTATCTACCTTAGTTTTCGAGAAAAACGCGTTTTTATGATTTTTTTAGATTTTTCATATGAAATTGATATTTTTTGTAGGTGATCCCAAATTAACGTCCTTTTTGCTCTATCTACCTTAGTTTTCGAGAAAAACGAGTTTTTATGATTTTTTTAGATTTTTCATATGAAATTGATATTTTTTGTAGGTGATCCCAAATTAACGTCCTTTTTGCTCTATCTACCTTAGTTTTCGAGAAAAACGCGTTTTTATGATTTTTTTAGATTTTTCCTAAGAAATTGATATTTTTTGTAGGTGATCCCAAATTAACGTCCTTTTTGCTCTATCTACCTTAGTTTTCGAGAAAAACGCGTTTTTATGATTTTTTTAGATTTTTCATATGAAATTGATATTTTTTGTAGGTGATCCCAAATTAACGTCCTTTTTGCTCTATCTACCTTAGTTTTCGAGAAAAACGCGTTTTTATGATTTTTTTAGATTTTTCCTATGGAATTGATATTTTTTGTAGGTGATCCCAAATTAACGTCCTTTTTGCTCTATCTACCTTAGTTTTCGAGAAAAACGCGTTTTTATGATTTTTTTAGATTTTTCATATGAAATTGATATTTTTTGTAGGTGATCCCAAATTAACGTCCTTTTTGCTCTATCTACCTTAGTTTTCGAGAAAAACGCGATTTTATGATTTTTTTAGATTTTTCATATGAAATTGATATTTTTTGTAGGTGATCCCAAATTAACTTCCTTTTTGCTCTATCTACCTTAGTTTTCGAGAAAAACGCGATTTTATGATTTTTTTAGATTTTTCATACCTTAGTTAAGTTTTAAGTTTTAAGTTTTAAGTTTTAAGTTTTAAGTTTTAAGTTTTAAGTTTTAAGTTTTAAGTTTTAAGTTTTAAGTTTTAAGTTTTAAGTTTTAAGTTTTAAGTTTTAAGTTTTAAGTTTTAAGTTTTAAGTTTTAAGTTTTAAGTTTGATATTTTTTGTAGGTGATCCCAAATTAACGTCCTTTTTGCTCTATCTACCTTAGTTTTCGAGAAAAACGCGTTTTTATGATTTTTTTAGATTTTTCATATGAAATTGATATTTTTTGTAGGTGATCCCAAATTAACGTCCTTTTTGCTCTATCTACCTTAGTTTTCGAGAAAAACGCGTTTTTATGATTTTTTTAGATTTTTCCTATGGAATTGATATTTTTTGTAGGTGATCCCAAATTAACGTCCTTTTTGCTCTATCTACCTTAGTTTTCGAGAAAAACGCGTTTTTATGATTTTTTTAGATTTTTCATATGAAATTGATATTTTTTGTAGGTGATCCCAAATTAACGTCCTTTTTGCTCTATCTACCTTAGTTTTCGAGAAAAACGCGATTTTATGATTTTTTTAGATTTTTCATATGAAATTGATATTTTTTGTAGGTGATCCCAAATTAACGTCCTTTTTGCTCTATCTACCTTAGTTTTCGAGAAAAACGCGATTTTATGATTTTTTTAGATTTTTCATACCTTAGTTAAGTTTTAAGTTTTAAGTTTTAAGTTTTAAGTTTTAAGTTTTAAGTTTTAAGTTTTAAGTTTTAAGTTTTAAGTTTTAAGTTTTAAGTTTTAAGTTTTAAGTTTTAAGTTTTAAGTTTTAAGTTTTAAGTTTTAAGTTTTAAGTTTTAAGTTTTAAGTTTTAAGTTTGATATTTTTTGTAGGTGATCCCAAATTAACGTCCTTTTTGCTCTATCTACCTTAGTTTTCGAGAAAAACGCGTTTTTATGATTTTTTTAGATTTTTCATATGAAATTGATATTTTTTCTAGGTGATCCCAAATTAACGTCCTTTTTGCTCTATCTACCTTAGTTTTCGAGAAAAACGCGATTTTATGATTTTTTTTAGATTTTTCATATGAAATTGATATTTTTTGTAGGTGATCCCAAATTAACGTCCTTTTTGCTCTACCTACCTTAGTTTTCGAGAAAAACGCGATTTTATGATTTTTTTAGATTTTTCATATGAAATTGATATTTTTTGTAGGTGATCCCAAATTAGATTTAGATTTTTCATATGAAATTGATATTTTTTGTAGGTGATCCCAAATTAACGTCCTTTTTGCTCTATCTACCTTAGTATGATTTTTTTAGATTTTTCGTATGAAATTGATATTTTTGTAGGTAATCCCAAATTAACGTCCTTTTTGCTCTATCTACCTTAGTTTTCGAGAAAAACGCGATTTTATGATTTTTTTAGATTTTTCATACCTTAGTTAAGTTTTAAGTTTTAAGTTTTAAGTTTTAAGTTTTAAGTTTTAAGTTTTAAGTTTTAAGTTTTAAGTTTTAAGTTTTAAGTTTTAAGTTTTAAGTTTTAAGTTTTAAGTTTTAAGTTTTAAGTTTTAAGTTTTAAGTTTTAAGTTTTAAGTTTTAAGTTTGATATTTTTTGTAGGTGATCCCAAATTAACGTCCTTTTTGCTCTATCTACCTTAGTTTTCGAGAAAAACGCGTTTTTATGATTTTTTTAGATTTTTCATATGAAATTGATATTTTTTCTAGGTGATCCCAAATTAACGTCCTTTTTGCTCTATCTACCTTAGTTTTCGAGAAAAACGCGATTTTATGATTTTTTTAGATTTTTCATATGAAATTGATATTTTTTGTAGGTGATCCCAAATTAACGTCCTTTTTGCTCTATCTACCTTAGTTTTCGAGAAAAACGCGATTTTATGATTTTTTTAGATTTTTCATACCTTAGTTAAGTTTTAAGTTTTAAGTTTTAAGTTTTAAGTTTTAAGTTTTAAGTTTTAAGTTTTAAGTTTTAAGTTTTAAGTTTTAAGTTTTAAGTTTTAAGTTTTAAGTTTTAAGTTTTAAGTTTTAAGTTTTAAGTTTTAAGTTTTAAGTTTTAAGTTTGATATTTTTTGTAGGTGATCCCAAATTAACGTCCTTTTTGCTCTATCTACCTTAGTTTTCGAGAAAAACGCGTTTTTATGATTTTTTTAGATTTTTCATATGAAATTGATATTTTTTCTAGGTGATCCCAAATTAACGTCCTTTTTGCTCTACCTACCTTAGTTTTCGAGAAAAACGCGATTTTATGATTTTTTTAGATTTTTCATATGAAATTGATATTTTTTGTAGGTGATCCCAAATTAGATTTAGATTTTTCATATGAAATTGATATTTTTTGTAGGTGATCCCAAATTAACGTTCTTTTTGCTCTATCTACCTTAGTTTTCGAGAAAAACGCGTTTTTATGATTTTTTTAGATTTTTCATATGAAATTGATATTTTTGTAGGTGATCCCAAATTAACGTCCTTTTTGCTCTATCTACCTTAGTTTTCGAGAAAAACGCGTTTTTATGATTTTTTTAGATTTTTCCTATGAAATTGATATTTTTTGTAGGTGATCCCAAATTAACGTCCTTTTTGCTCTATCTACCTTAGTTTTCGAGAAAAACGCGTTTTTATGATTTTTTTAGATTTTTCCTATGGAATTGATATTTTTTGTAGGTGATCCCAAATTAACGTCCTTTTTGCTCTATCTACCTTAGTTTTCGAGAAAAACGCGTTTTTATGATTTTTTTAGATTTTTCATATGAAATTGATATTTTTTGTAGGTGATCCCAAATTAACGTCCTTTTTGCTCTATCTACCTTAGTTTTCGAGAAAAACGCGTTTTTATGATTTTTTTAGATTTTTCCTATGAAATTGATATTTTTTGTAGGTGATCCCAAATTAACGTCCTTTTTGCTCTATCTACCTTAGTTTTCGAGAAAAACGCGTTTTTATGATTTTTTTAGATTTTTCATATGAAATTGATATTTTTTGTAGGTGATCCCAAATTAACGTCCTTTTTGCTCTATCTACCTTAGTTTTCGAGAAAAACGCGATTTTATGATTTTTTTAGATTTTTCATATGAAATTGGTATTTTTTGTAGGTGATCCCAAATTAACGTCCTTTTTGCTCTATCTACCTTAGTTTTCGAGAAAAACGCGATTTTATGATTTTTTTAGATTTTTCATACCTTAGTTAAGTTTTAAGTTTTAAGTTTTAAGTTTTAAGTTTTAAGTTTTAAGTTTTAAGTTTTAAGTTTTAAGTTTTAAGTTTTAAGTTTTAAGTTTTAAGTTTTAAGTTTTAAGTTTTAAGTTTTAAGTTTTAAGTTTTAAGTTTTAAGTTTTAAGTTTTAAGTTTTAAGTTTGATATTTTTTGTAGGTGATCCCAAATTAACGTCCTTTTTGCTCTATCTACCTTAGTTTTCGAGAAAAACGCGTTTTTATGATTTTTTTAGATTTTTCATATGAAATTGATATTTTTTCTAGGTGATCCCAAATTAACGTCCTTTTTGCTCTATCTACCTTAGTTTTCGAGAAAAACGCGATTTTATGATTTTTTTTAGATTTTTCATATGAAATTGATATTTTTTGTAGGTGATCCCAAATTAACGTCCTTTTTGCTCTACCTACCTTAGTTTTCGAGAAAAACGCGATTTTATGATTTTTTTAGATTTTTCATATGAAATTGATATTTTTTGTAGGTGATCCCAAATTAGATTTAGATTTTTCATATGAAATTGATATTTTTTGTAGGTGATCCCAAATTAACGTCCTTTTTGCTCTATCTACCTTAGTATGATTTTTTTAGATTTTTCGTATGAAATTGATATTTTTGTAGGTAATCCCAAATTAACGTCCTTTTTGCTCTATCTACCTTAGTTTTCGAGAAAAACGCGATTTTATGATTTTTTTAGATTTTTCATATGAAATTGATATTTTTTCTAGGTGATCCCAAATTAGCGTCCTTTTTGCTCTATCTACCTTAGTTTTCGAGAAAAACGCGTTTTTATGATTTTTTTAGATTTTTCATATGAAATTGATATTTTTGTAGGTGGACCCAAATTAACGTCCTTTTGCTCTATCTACCTTAGTTTTCGAGAAAAACGCGTTTATGTGATTTTTTTTAGATTTTTCATATGAAATTGATATATTTTGCAGGTGATCCCAAATTAACGTCCTTTTTGCTCTATCTACCTTAGTTTTCGAGAAAAACGCGTTTTTATGATTTTTTTAGATTTTTCATATGAAATTGATATTTTTTGTAGGTGATCCCAAATTAACGTCCTTTTTGCTCTATCTACCTTAGTTTTCGAGAAAAACGCGTTTTTATGATTTTTTTAGATTTTTCATATGAAATTGATATTTTTTGTACTCTTCTTAGCGCAGATGCAGCTTTACTATTTATGTTTAATAAATTGATAAAACAGAATACTGCTTTAATGAATTTGTATAAAACAAAGGCGTACTGATTTATCGAGTCTACTGCAATACCTGCAGAATTCTACTGAATCAGAAGATGACGACGAAAATGCAATTTTTAATCGAATTAAAGCAACAATTATATAAATAATTATAAATTTACTGGAACGCTTATATAATATCGATGGTGACGATATTGAAAATATAGTAGCCTCTTCCATCGACATTTCCGAGTCATCTGCTGATTATTAGCCAGAAATTATAATTTCGATGACAATGAAAGAAAAACTAGAAATTGCAATTTTCAAGAAAGTTAATGTGATGAAGACTGCAAGTGGAACTTCAAAAACGATGAATTCTAAAATACTTTTTAAAGTTATGAAACAGGAACTAACATACTTCGAAATAGAAATTACAAGAGGAAAATATTTTCAACTAGTATAAGACTGCCTTATGGCCATACCACCAACTAGCTTCGAGCCAGAAAGAGCTTTTTCAGCAGCATAGCTATTGTGCACAAAAATTTGATACAGCTTCAGCGACAAAACTCTTTTTGAGGGCATATTTTAAAGGCAATTACCACCACAATGGGACATAGGATTTATTATACTTTGAACGTATTATTAATTATTTTATTACTCTTTTTTATTTTATATTTTTCTTCTCTTTTGTGCCACTTTAAAAAAAGTTTATTGTTTTGAATTATACAATATTGAATTAAATATTTTTTGTTTTAAATTTTTTTCTCTTTTTTGCAGTGTAGTTTCGCTTTTTTTGTTTTTTTTTTTATATACCGGTATTAATACCGGGATCCCGGTATTAATATAATGAAATACCGAAATACCGGTTTTGAAATTTTGGTCCGGTATTGCAAGCCCTACTTACAACCCAAAAAACGAGGTATGGCTATAAGTTCCAGAAAAAAATATTCGTACATTAACAATTAATGGATACCACGAATTTTGCAACGAAGATATCGAGCAAGGTCAATCGTCAAACCTCGCTTCACTTTTACTATTAACTATGGACCATAACTCGTTAGCTGTGACAGAGTTAAATTACTCTTAGTATTTTATTTTGGAAAATAAAAAAATTTCGATCGAAAAATTTCGATAACGAATGCGACGATTCGACCCCAGGACTTCAACATCGATTTTATTTTGGTAGAAGATAAACTGTATTAAGTTGATTTGACTTAATTATATTCCTTTTGGAAACTGGGGTCTAATCGTCGCATACGCGATCGAGTGTGCTAACGTGTCGAATAAAATTTCGTGATGTATCGACTATGCTAAACGTGCCATACGATAGTCACGCATTCTATATTTATAACAAGTGTTGCTAGATATGTGGGTTTTTAATACTACATAAGCATTAGGGTGAGAAATTTTTTTTTTTTAATTTCAAGACGTGCGGGTCGGACTATTGTGACACTGGATCTAAAACTTTATTGCGCAAAATTTGAGCCAAATTGGACAATGCTTTCTGGACACATTTTTCACAAAATTTTTGATATTAATAATTGCGTTTCAATTAAATTAATTAATAAACCATAATCTAGAGTAAATTTTCTTTCTAACAAAACAACAAAATCTATTATCGGTTGAAAAACAGCCAAGTTATATCAAGTTCCCCAGGCAATAAATGCGTCGCAGACCACTTGATTAAGAAAATCGAGCTCACATTTTTAAAGACATTGAAATAATTCACAACAACAAAATTTTTGCATTCTCCTGATCCCAAAATGATGTTATGTAAAGTATTTTGCATCTTGCCTATTGTTATGCCGTTCTAAATTAATGTCGAAATGGTTCGTATTATTTAGCACTATTTCAAAATCTCCAATTTTACTTTTTCAAAAATTTTGTTCAAGAAATTTTCCGAAATCAACGATTGGACTTTAAGGTCTTATTAACAAAATATATCTGATTAAAAATGGCAAAATTTTGTAGGCAGTCTGTTCTTAATTTGGCGAGGGCAGCGTTTTTATTTCAGCGGATTTGAAGAAAAATTTGATTTTTCATACTTTTTCAACTGTTAGCCTACATCTTTTTGGTGTTTTCATATTTCAAATATATTTTATTAAAATATACTATTTGATAAAAGTTCTCAATCCTGTAAATTAAGGTTAAATTGAAACACTATAAATTGTCCCCCTTTAAGGTCAAAGGTCAAATTTAAGGATATTAACATATTTTTTTTTAAACAAAATATCGAAATAATATTTGAGGAAGGATTTCGCCAAATACTTTACCTAAGATCATTTTGGGATCAGGAGAATGCAAAAATATTGTTGTTGTGAATTATTTCAATGTCTTTAAAAATGAGCTGAAAAATGTACTGTTAATATTTCAAATGTACGAATACTTTTTCTTTTAATTTTTATCATTTTGTGTGTTTTTCACGTTAAATAAATTTTAAAAATTTAATAAATAGCTTAATAATTTATTAAAAAAAAAATAAATAATTCGGCTTGGTTAATTTTTTTTTTTATTTATTTCGTAGTATGACAATTGTAATTCTAGGTGTACGGATACTTTTTCCAGTAAGTATATATGTAAATGGTGTACTAATGTGTTCAAATGAAACGGTTACATTTACATTAAAATGATTTTTAATTTTCTTAACGTGTTCATCAGTTGATCTTTTTTTTCTGCCGGGGCGCTCTTTGTCAAATTTTATTCCACACACAAAATTCAATGGAACTACCTTGTTCAACAAAATCAGACATTGAACCAATAAATATATGATTTTTCCACAGATTTTCTAAAAGTCTGGCGCGCTGAATCCGAATATGATATCCGAATTTCTCCATCACCAACACTTATTTTGAAATTTAGTATACCGCGAATAAATTGTTTACACATTACTTGGTTAGCAACAAGATATCTTATTTATTTTCTTGGTCAACACGTTCATTGGCGTGTTCAATCTTTTAATAAAAAATATAGTCGATAAAACTCTAGACCCTGAGAACAAAGTATACTTTTCTTTCAGTACATTGCTCTTAAGCCTAAAAACACAAAATATTGTTTTTTGAATTTTTAGGTTAGAATTTCTCGAAAAATTTATCTGATAGAGTAACCTGAGGTCAGATTTGTATTCAGCGTGCTAAAGAACTTTTGAAACGAAACCGTCAAAATATGCAGTTTCATACAATGTAATTTGTATTTATTTTGAAAATTTAATCCAGTACGTATTTATGATTATCTGGGTTTTAGGGCAATTTAATTCTAATTGAGATACGTAATTTTTACGTAGGCTACATCTTGGTGTGGGTAAAAATTAATGGATAAATGGTAAAATATGCCCACCAAACTTTGTGAACATTTAAAGAACAACAATGCTATTCGTGCCAGAAGAAATGCCACCGATATGGCAATTATGCAGGACAACAATATCAAACATTCGTCCAATCACGTAAAGAAGTAAATATAATAAAGTGGCTAACGCAGGAAACATCTGGGGTCGAATCGTCGCAATCGTTATCGAAATTTTTCGATCGAAATTATTTTTTTATTTTGCAAAATAAAATACTAAGATTAATTTTACTCTGTCACAGCTAACGAGTTATGGTCCATTGTTAATAGTAAAAGTGAAACGAGGTCTGACGATTGTCCGTTTTTATTATATAATAAACCAAAATATGGAATTCCGATTGATTTTACTCGATATCGAATGCGACGATTTGCCCCCTGGGTTTTTATATTGCATCTAAATTTTAATACACGGTGTCAGGCAAAAGTAAAGCACGAACGCCCCCGAAAGTTTTAGCATATAGACATGCCCCTCCGCCCACAGACCAAAAATCAAATATCAGTGTGTCACCCGCCAGACTATTCTGGAGATTCCCTGAAAGTTATATTAAATCGGTCCAGCCATTTTTGAGTCCATATGGATCATACACACATACATACATCAATTTATACTAGCAGATTCCAGCGCTCGAAATTCGAGTGCAATTTCTAGACAACTTTATTCAACTTAGCCAATTCACAAACCAACACTTTTTTGATTTTTTATTATTGTGCATGAAGATAACAAACTCATTAACAAACACATTAACAAATTTAATAAACACACACATAGCATATGTGACCTTCTCCGAGAAAAGGGACCTAGTGTGTCAAAAAACGGGTTGTGTCAAAAACGGTGGATTCTGGTACCTAAAAGGGTGTAGAAACTTTAAATGCGTTTTTTTTCTCAATATTTAATTTTCACACACTAGGTCCCTTTTTCTCGGAGAAGGTCACATATGTATAATTTTATGTATGTGTTTGTAGCAACTTTAAATGCAATTTACTCAAAATAAAGGAAAAATTTTAAAATCTGTAAGTCTGGTGAACAGCTAAAAGGATATACCTTTCAAGTAAGATACGTTTGGTCAACATCGGGATAAAACGGTAGAACAAAATATCGGTAAAAAAAAAAGCTTAGCATATTAATATTATAGATATATGTATGTATATAGATTTTCCAAATAATTCAGACAATTATGTTGTCTCAGCTCCTTGGAGGCATTACTGAGGTTAGTTGGTAAAATAAAACACATAATTTTATATAAATTACATTATAAAAATGTTTGTTTACTATAAATCATCTGACTGTATATAAAACAAGTAAGAAAATTATAGTCGGTCTAGACCGACTATACGATACCCTATACCATGCGTTTAGAGACCCTATCTCTTAGGCCCAACTAACTGGACATAGAAAATAAGCAAAAACCAAATTTGAGTGGGATTTTTATTAATTTTTTTGGCTGCAGATATGAAAAAGTTCATATCGGATGCTATATCTATATAGGGACTTGGTCCAAAAATGGACCGATCCTGATCATGTTTGGTAAAGTCTCTTGTATTTTGCAAAAATATATACAAACAAAATTTGAGAAGAATCAGTGCAATATTTTTGTTTTTTAATAGATTTAAGTGAAGATCGGGAAGCAGCTCTATATGGGGTCAAAGGGATCATTTTTGGACTACTCATTAGTGGATGTAATGAACGCATACAAACCCAATTTGAGTAAGATCTATATGACAATTTGGATCTTATGGCAATTTATGTCGATTTCATATGGGTAATTTGTATGGGGGCTAGGTCTGAACATGGACCGATTCTCACCAATTTCAATAGCGTTCATCCCATGGCCGATAAAAGCTTATATACCAAATTTTGTCAAAATACATTCATATTTGCGACCTGCAGTTTGATTACAAGCTTTACATGGACACACAGACGGACGGACGGACGGACGGACATTGTTAAATCAACTCAGAAAGTGATTCTGATTCGATCGGTATAATTAAAGATGGGTCTAGGTCAAATATTTTTGGTTGTTACAAACAGCAGCACAAAGTCATTATACCCAAACCACATAGTGGTATAGGGTATAAAAATGGGCTAATAACAAATTACTGGTGTCTCTTGTGTTATAAGAATTATGATTTCTTCAAAATTTTATGGTGTGATGTCCAATGTTGTGCATGCAACTTATAAATGCCATGAATCGGCAAATTGTTCGAAATATTTTTATACCCTATACCACTATGTGGTTTGGGTATAATGACTTTGTGCTGCTGTTTGTAACTACCAAGAATATTTGAAATTGGTGAGAATCGGTCCATGTTCAGACCTAGCCCCCATACAAATGACCCCTATGAAATCGACTTAAATTGCCATAAGATCCAAATTATCATATAAATCTTAGTCAAATTGGGTTTGTATGTGTTTATTACATCCATTAATCAGTAGTCCAAAAATTATCCCTATGGGACAACTCTTAGTCATAGGCCCCATATAGAGCTGCTTCCCGATCTTCACTTAAATCTATCAAAAAACAAAAATATTGCACTGATTCTTCTAAAATTTTGTTTGTATATATTTTTGCAAAATATAAGATACCTTACCAAACATGGTCAGGATCGGTCCATTTTTGGGCCTAGTCCCCATATAGATATAGCATCCGATATGAACTTTTTCATATCTGCAGACAAAAAAATTTATAAAAATACCACTCAAATTTGGTTTAGCTTATTTTCTATGTCCAGTTAGTTGGGCCTATGGGGTAGGGTCTCTAAACGCATGGTATAGGGTATAAAAATAGGAAAATGTGAAGCAAAACCACTACGAATACAGAAAAACTTAAAGTTTATTTATTTTCAAAGCCTTCATTGGCATTATTATTGAGAAAAACTTAAAACTAAATAAAAAATAATAATGATAAATAAATGGCATTATTCGTCTTCCGACTCACAATTTTCGCATTTAAAGCAGCTGGCTCGTGTGCCAGCACACTTCAAATGAACGGGCCGATCGCATCCGAAACAATTGATGGAGTTATTATTGCTTATATGTGTTATATTGCTTATTGGGTAGTTATTTTGACATCTACGATGATATTTCACCATTAAAAAAGGGTGGCCACAACCCAACCAATTTTAGTGGTCCCAACCCAATTTTGCAGCCATCTTGAGATGTGTTGAACATTTTTTTGGTGTCAACATATTGGTTGCAATCGATATTTACTCACAAAGTATAATAAATTTACTGAATAAAAATGCATTGTACTCACATTTTTGATTGATTCACTTCGATTTCTAACTTTATTGAAAAGGGGTAAATTTGTATTATTGGTCTTTTTCAAGCACAGAAAAATAAATTTGTTCCCAGCACAAAGCAGACGCGTCTGCCCGTTTCGGTACTCGGTACAAAAAGAACGTGCTGCCATGACACACAAATGACTTTTGCAAGAAAAACGCATATGCTTTAGGCCAAAAGATACGCTGGGATGGCCACAACCCAACCTCTTTCCCTACGCGTTGAAGAAATTTCAGATCAGTATTTTTCTTCCACACAAAAATAATAGACAAATAATTAAATGATTTTGAATTAAAGCGTTGTATATTAACAACTTGCTCTCATATTTGAATTTGTTCATACCTCGATGTCATGGTTTAAAAAAAATATTTTTTTTAATTGTTAAGAGATATTACCTTTTAATTTTTTTTGTGTACTGCCGTTTTCTTTTCTGGTTAAAAATGTCGAATTTTATTTGCACCTTTTTTGAAAAGTGTATTTTTTTATATATTCTGAATTATAGATCAATCGAAAGGTCTCAAAGTCGAGCTCTCGTAAATCGCAAAAATTTGCAGCCATTGACTTCTTTCAGGCCGTAGTGCGAGAATATTTCCCCATTGTTCCCCTTTTATGAAAATACCCTATGACTTCAAAGAGGATAATCAAATTTTTTTTGCACTTTGAGACCTTCCGATTGGTATATAAGATAAGGCTGCTCTTAATTCAGAATATATAAAAAATACACTTTTCAAAAAAAGTGCAAATAAAATGCGGCATTTTTTTCCACCGTGTTTCATAAAAAATTTGTTGGGGCATTTTTTACAGCCCATTAAATTTGGATAAATTCTGAAGATTTTTTTTTTAAATATAGCAAAACATATATTTAATTTTATTTAAACACTGGATTTGTATTCCTCATACAAATAGCTTCAAACTGATACCAGAATTGTTTAATTAGAACCATAAGTTATTGCAGTTTTTCACAGTAGCGCCAAATCCAAAAGTTGTTAAAAATTACAATTTTCCAAATGTCCATATCTCGACCAAAAATGGGCAATATGAATTACAAGTTGAGATATGAGGGTTTCATCACCATAATTTTCAGTGGTAATTTTTGTTAAAAAGAATCTATTACTATGGAGCAACACTCACTGGGAGATTTGACATCGAATGACCCTCTACCAAAAACTCCAACAAGAACTTAATGATCTATAAGATCGAATGTTTATGAAAAGTCGTATTACTCCATAATACTTAAATAGTAACTGCTTTGAGTTAAAATTATTCAAACATTAATACGCATTGTTTGAAAAATATGAAACGAATTTCTCATGAATTGTTAAACTTTCTTGTCAAAAGTGCATTAATTTGTAAAGTTTTTTATATTTGCAAAATTATATGGATTGAGGTAAAAGTTACAAAAAGCGTTTTCATATTACCTACAATTATTTTTTAGAAAAAAAGTTACATTTTAATACTTTTACTACGGTTTTTCTGATCGAAAATATATGAGTAAACTAGATATGGAAGTAGAATCTAGAACCTGAAAATGCTGAATCGTTTGATTTTAGTGAGAACAGGGGTAATTATTTGTTTCCCGTATTAAAACATAATCTATCATGCTTCTCATAACTATGGCGATTAAACACAGATGTGAATTTTTGCAATTTCGTGAACTTCAAGTTTGAGCCAATTAAGCCATTAGTATTTGCACAATTCAATCTGTTGGCTTAAATGAAAAAAAAAAACAAACTACAAAAATTTTGTAATTAAAAATCTTCATTTATTTGTTTATTCATTTACTAAAATTAGAAAAAAAAAACCTAGACCCAACTAAACAAAAATTATTCGTATGTATGATAATTGTATTTATACTTTGACAATTGATTTGTGCCGATTTTATTTTCATCATTATACGAAAAAAAAATGTATGATACGATATATAAATATATAGCGAATATAAGTTCAGATCTATATAATTGCAAAAGAAAAATCCTAACAATGCAGTTGTTTAAAAATAAAAAACTTCATTTATGAAAGAGCTCATATAGAGATAAGTACGAAACCAGCTAAAAAAAAAAAACACTGGTAAGCGAAAAATAAAGGAAATTAAAAATATATCAGATTTATAATTCAATAACAAAATTAAGGTAAAATACTTATATAAAAATACTTGTTGTTGATACGAATGAAGAAGAACAGTAAGACTTTAGTCAAACGAACAGAGTAGATCTTCAAAAGTCAAATAGAGATTAAATGTAGGTGATGTTTTTTATACTTTGGTACGCTTAACACTATGACCCTCGATGCCAACATTACATCT
This sequence comes from Cordilura impudica, assembly GCA_963682025.1. Lineage (NCBI taxonomy): Eukaryota > Metazoa > Arthropoda > Insecta > Diptera > Scathophagidae > Cordilura > Cordilura impudica. The sequence goes on along the minus strand of OY821519.1, from coordinate 43,564,375 downwards.
GGAAGCAACTTCATTGGCAGAATTTAAGCTGGTAATGGCTGAAAGAGCCGAAACTGTAGTTCCTAAATTACTTAGAATACCATTGCCACCATTACTGGGTCTTTTGCGATTCGGTGATGGCACCGGTGACTTTTGTTTTAAACATTCCACATCATCGAAAACAACTTGAGCGCCACCACCACAAGTGGGTATTATGTTGCCTTTGAACAGTTTTGTTTCTACATCACCATCTGTATCGGCATCCTGGGAAACGAGCATATATTTATGGGCATTGTGTCCAGTTAAATCTTTCATATCTTGAAGTTTGGTAATGGATTTGCGATTTTTCAAATATGGTTGTAGAATAGTACCGAGAGGAACGGGATGGGGAGCACGATGTTCAATCCATTTTTCACCGGCCGAACGTGAACGACGATGACGTTTGTTGGCAGCGGCCATTCCATGCTAAGCGAAACGAGCGAAAATAATATTATAAAGTTTTATTTGAAGAATTAGAAAAAAAAAAAATTTTTTTTGGAGAACCGTCAACCATCCATCTAACTTACCCTAGCTGATCGTGGTGCACCATATACATCTGTTCTTGGCGTTCCTGTGGCGGTAGCTGGTGCTGTTCTTATTGACTCTGGTGCCGGTGCCGGCTGTATATCCTTATCATCTGACACGTCCTCTGAACTTCTTGAACGCGGTAATCTTATGGCTACTTCTTCAGATTGTATAATATTCGACAAAAGCTTCAGTTTCTCATCTTTACTGCGAATTTTATTCTGCAATTTAGCATGTTTCATATCATGCAAACGATCACGTTTCTCAACTTCGACTGCCAGCTTCGAATCGAATTTCTTTTTTTGATTTTCTTTCTCTGTCTCCTTTCGGGTAAGCATATTCTGGTGATCTCTTAACTTACGCGTTAGTTCATCGATTTGGCGTTCTCGATTGCTTACCTTATTGTTAAGTACGTCTATGGAGCTTTCGTGTACACGTATTTTATTTTCTAAAGCATAGGAACGATCACGTTCCTGTTTATAGACAGCCTTCAAAGAGCCTAATTCGGTACGTAAAGATAGATTTTCCTTTTCCATTTGCATTAAATGTAGGCGGAAATTATCAACTAAAAAAATATTAAATAATTGAATGTCACAGTTACCACAAAGATAAAAAAGTCAGCTTACATCTTGTTTCTAAATCACTACACAATAGTTTTCTTTTTTCAATACGTTGCAATAAGTATTGCATTAGATCTTTAATGGTTGCTTCCGCCTCGGGACCATCAAATTGGTATTCGGGAAAACTGGGACCCAAGGTGTAAACAAGACCAACATCGACATCTAGTTGTTTGGCTTCCGCATAGCCCAAATCATTCAGATTATTAACAGCAATTTTAAAAAGTTTATTAGCCTTGCGTCTACCCGGTGTAAGACCTAAATCGGATTTCATGGGAGTTGCTCTGGCTATTTGCACTTCTTGAGTCATTTCAGCGAATTTCATTACTTGCTATAATTTAAACCGATATAAAGTATTTTGTTTTTTTTTTTAATGTAAATATAGAACTTACCGTATTTTCATCATAATCTTCCGCCCGCGGGTTAATACATACAATCATTGATACTTGTCCCTCACCATCGAAATAGTTCTTGAATAAATGCGTTATTTTCGAATCTCGATATGGCACTTTTTTCGGTGCTGTATTATTATTAAGAGTCTGTTGATTTTCTCGCAAATATTCCAAACAAGTACGCAGTGTCATTAGGGAATTGTTGATATTACCCGCTTCTCTTAAACGCATTCCAGTATTTTTTGTACGTGATGATCTTTCACTTCCAGCCAAATCTACCAGAGACAATTGACTTATGGTTATTGTATTTTTATCTTGTACTACATTTTCTCCCTGACAATCAGTTGGTGCTTGAACTAAACGTATATTGAAGACGGAATGACTACGACTAGATTCAGCATTTAAAACCGTATGACCCATACGTTTGCGTTTTTGACCAGTTTGAAAAGCTTCAATAGCTTCTTCAACCGATTTTATTTCAATTTCTGTAACACCATGTACAAACATATTGTGATTGGCATCTTCGCGAATAATTTTGCTTTGCAAAGTTCTAAAAAATGCGAAAACAAAAACACAAAAATTACAATTTAGTCTCATTCGAAATATGTGAATCTAGGTACAGTGAATTATAAAAAAAAAAAAATCTTTCCTACTCACTTCTGAATGCCACCTTCTTCCAGCAAATCATATACACTATTATTGTATACTTCCACATACGTAATAAATACAGCATACATATTATCCTCTTCGACACCTTGCAATGGAGCCATATCACACGATGCCTGTGAAGCTATCTCAGGATCCGAGTCCTTACGTCTAAGAGCCCCTCTGCCAGCAAAACGTTGATTCATTTCCTGTTGGCGTTCTAATAAAGCGTCAGTTTCAGATAAAATCTCAAAGCCATTTAAACGATCCGGTTTAAAAATATATTTCTTAGTTTGATAATCCGATATGGTACGAAAAAGTACATCCAGACATCTAGGCATAACACCACGATGTCGTATATCTCCTGTCATTGTGTATGTTTTGCCACTGCCAGTAACACCATAGGTGAATAGTAAACTATTGCGACCGCGTATTAAATTTTCCACCAGTGGCTGGGCAACACCAGCAAATACATCTTGTTGCGTAGAGTTGGCTTCAAAGACATGTTTAAATATGTATTGGGTTTCTTTTGAAGCGCCCTGTTTATGGGCCAATGCTTGTTCGGGTGTTGTTAAAACAATAGTTGTGGAATTTTTTACTCGTACACACGATAAATCACCATCAGATGGTAAAGGCCGGACACGGCAAAACACATGAACCGGATCTCTTTGTCGTGGTGTGCTATTTTCATTACCATTAAGTTCTACGGAAAGTTGTGTGCGTAAGCGATTATCTTTTTGCTGGTGAGGTGTTCTAATCAACCTCATGGGAGTCCTGGCTCTATTAGTAAAATTTACAAAAATGATTATCAAAGTTGTATAAACAATTTATTCTACAACTTACGAGGATTTCATGTTACTTATTTAGTATTTTTTTATAGCTTAATTAATGCTTGTTTATTTTTATTAAATTTTTGTATATTTACAGAGTTTTGCTTAGTTTTTCCAAAAAATAAATTTTTATTTCTCACCAGTTATTTTTGAACAACCATATCTGACATATGAGACGCGGTAAAATGGCGAACAATGAAGATTGAATAACATGCAGTTTTTATATGTAAGATCAAAGCAGAGTTGAATTTTTCAAAGTTAATCATGTTATGAGAGAAATCAGCTTCAATATATAGCAAACTTGTATTTTCTAAATATCACATCTAGAGTGCAGTGAATATAAATGATTAATACAACGAATAAGAAAATCAAAACAAAATCTATGCATTAAGCTTTAAATAGTTAAAGCTTTGTCTTTATTTAAAGTCAAGGACTGTATAATCGAACAAAAAAATGTATATTCAGTATTTATTTATTTATTTATTACAAAAAAATATTAACAAAATATATAAATACTTTTACGATATAATTCCTTCCATATATACATTTTATTCCAGTATTTCTTGGCCTCAGCCATATTTCCAAATATTTGGCTCCATAGCCATTGGCTTCATCCAAATGCACTTGCAAGCCCGTAACATGTTTTCCCTATTAATTTCTGAGGCCTCACTAAGGCCAAACCAGTTTGTCCATCCTCTTATGCCTTAATGTCAGCCAACAGTCATACTGGCGTTACTGTTGATTTAAATATCAGTTATTTAAAACGAACCAAGGAAGGTGATGACATTATAGTTGAGGCTTGTACCTTGAAAGTGGCTAAAAATTTGGCATTCTTGGAATGTGTACTTAAGAACAAATCAGATGGTGGCTCTACTTGTTAAAGGTGGTCAAACAAAATATGTTGATTTTAAATAATTATTATTAGAATTTAAATAATTACAAAAATACACATATACATACATATGTATGTAAATATTCAAATTTCAAAGCAATAATAAATTTGTACATTGCAAGTTAAAAACATAAATCTGGCAATACCATCAGCTGTTTTAGTAATTCTTTTTGGCAGTTTTGTTTTTATTCTCTCTCAGTGTGGTTGCTTTCGTAATTGTGCGTGCTTATAAATAATTTTTTTATATTAAGTAGTGATGGGTACTCGAAAAGTAGGTGCTGAATTTATCAAACATATCACTGAAATTATTCAAAACTCATCAGGATTTGAAAGACATTTGGAAAAGGTGAGTTTATTACAATGTTTTTTTTTTAATTACTTTTTATGTTCTCATGAAATTCTCTCAGTAAATCATATGCCAACAGAGTTACCTATGTTTAAGTAAACTACAGAGTTGTAGCTGTCTTTTAAAAATATATGTGGGTGTCTAAAACTAAAAATCGTTAGTTTTGAATCCTAAAAGTGTTCACAGAAATTTTGGGTAGGCATTTATTTTTATATCCTATACCACTGTGTGGTTTGGGTATAATGACTTTGTGCTGCTGTTTGTTAACAACCAAAAATATTTGACTTAGACCCATCTTTAATTATACCGATCGAATCAGAATCACTTTCTGAGTTGATTTAACAATGTCCGTCCGTCCGTCCGTCCGTCCGTCTGTGTGTCCATGTAAACCTTGTAATCAAACTGCAGGTCGCAAATATGAATATATTTTGATGAAATTTGGTATATAAGCTTTTATCGGCTATGGGATGAACGCTATTGAAATTGGTGAGAATCGGTCCATGTTCAGAACCAGCTCCCATACAAATTACCCTATGAAATCGACAGAAATTGTCATAAGATCCAAATTGTCATATAGATCTTACTCAAATTGTGTTTATATGCGTTCATTACATCCATTAATGAGTAGTCCAAAAATTATCCCTGTGGCCCCATATAGAGCTGCTTCCCGATTTTCACTTAAATCTATTAAAAAACAAAAATATTGCACTGATTCTTCTCAAATTTTGTTTGTATATATTTTTGCAAAATACAAGAGACTTTACCAAACATGATCAGGATCGGTCCATTTTTGGACCTAGTCCCCATATAGATATAGCATCCGATATGAACTTTTTCATATCTGCAGCCAAAAAAATTAATAAAAATCCCACTCAAATTTGGTTTTTGCTTATTTTCTATGTCCAGTTAGTTGTGCCTAAGAGATAGGGTTTCTAAACGCATGGTATAGGGTATCGTATAGTCGGTCTAGAACGACTATAATTTTCTTACTTGTTAATATTTTGGAATATTGAAAAAGACACATATATTCTGAACGTCTGTCTGTGTGTCCATGTAAACCTTGTAACCAAAAAACAGGTCGGAAATATGAATGTATTTCGATGAAATTTTTGTATATAAAATTTTGGTGGCATTAAAATTGGTGAAAATCGGTGCATGTTCAGACCTAGTCGCCATGCAAATGACAGCAATGGGATCGACTTACTGTTACGTGCAACTAATTAGGAGCAGTAGTGTCCAATGATTAAATTGTCATATTTAAGGTAGTATTCAGGAAATAAAATGCTAAAACTTGTTACTGTTTGTCATGAATTAAATAAATAAATAATCCAACTCTGTTCATATTTACCGTTATTTTTCTTTGTGTTGTTTTTTAAAATTTGTGAAATAAATTAATCGTGCACTAAATTGTTCGACATGGGTAAAAACAAATTTAGTGATGTCAGTACTCGAAGATGATTGAACAACTGTAACAGAATGGATGCACTCACCGGAACAACGCTGCAGCCTTAAAAGTTTGTTGGATAAATTCACAAATAAGTGAAAATGAAGCAAAACCAACTGTAGATACCTTAAAAGGACGATTGCAAGCAAGTGGACTCTTAGGAAGAATTTCCAGCCTCAATTACCTGAGCGTAACCGAAAGAAGAGACTAAGGTTTGTGGAATGGAGTACAGTATTATTTTCGGACGAAACAAAAATTATTAGGGTCTCCCGTGATGGATAAAAAATATGTTCGCGGCCCAAAGTCGAAAGAATTTGAAGCAAAGTACAGCCGTGCCACATTAAGCATGGCGGAGGTTTCATAATGGTTTGTGGTGCTATGTCATCATCTGGAGTTGGACCGCCGCACAAAATTTAATGCTTTATGGACAAGTTCCAATAAGCAAAAATCCTAAACCATACTATGATGCCTTATGCCGACGAAAATATGCCGGTAACATGGTCCATTTCCGACAAGTTGTAAAAATTAAAGTTAGCTTGTTAAAATAAGTAATTTTGAGAATCTCTACACCGAATCAAAAGAACTTGAGAAGCCATTACAAACATAAGCCTCGCAGATGAAAAGCAATTACCGATACCAAAGATTTCGCAACAAAATATTATTTATTTTTAAAATAAATATTCGTTTTTTTTTTTTATAAAAGTTCCGATGTGTCCTTAATTATGTGCAAGACTGATATAAATCATATTGGAAAATAATGTTCACACCTGTATCAATATAAATTTATTTGATACTATTAGCATTTATTTTCCAGGATAAGGAGCTAAGTTAAATAAACAAGGACGAATCGTACCAAAATCATAGTACATTTTTTTATTTGCTTGAAGCTCCCATACTAGCAGTGTTCCTAATTAGTTGCACGGAGCTGTAAATTGCTCTAAGATCCAATATATCATATAGATTTCGGTCAAAGTTGGTTTATATGTTTATTACACCCATTAAAAAGTATTCCAGTCATAGTCCCCATATAAAGATGCTTCCTGATCTCCAATAAATCTATCAAAAAACAAAAAATGTTGCACAGATTTCTTTCAAATTTGGTTTGTTTACGTAATTGAAAAATATAAGTGAATTTTCAAAATATAATTATGGCTGGTCCATTTTCGACCTATTCCCCATATAAAATAACTCCAATATGAACTTTTTCATATCGGCACGCAACAAATTTGGATTATGTTTATTTTCTGTATCCATTTTGTTGGACCTACGACTCTTTCGCTAAACTTATGGTGTAGGGTATCGTATAATACCTTTCTTATTTGCTTATTATAGAATATTATGAACAGTAATCATTTTCGATTAAAATATTTTTTTTATGATTTGTAAGTTTATGTTAAGGCAAAAGACTCTTGCTCAGGCCTATGTACCCAATATTTTCTAAAATAGTCGGATTTATTTACAGATTGTGTCTAAAAATTAAGGAAGGGATCGGCGAAAGGGTTGGTCTTGTTTCTCATTTCAATGAGCAGGATATACTTTGGTTAAGTGTAGGTTTCTTTTATCATGATTTACAGAAGATCTCTAAACATATGTTCCACTAAGCTTCTATAGGGTCATCTGAAGATATTTTATATTAACAAGTCGGGCTCTTAAGAGAAATCGTTGTTAATTTAATACAATAATGTATGAGGAATTAGCTAATATCTAATGTATTAACATAAAGGGTTTTTCAATAAGAGCGCTACAAAAGTTTTTTAAATAAAACAAAAACGGTTTTGGATATCAATGAAATTCTTTATTTCTTTGAAAGTACGTTCGATGCCATTATGTATGGAAATCGATCTCTTTTGCATAGCCACCACGGGCACGCTTGCAGAAGTCCAGACACTGAACCCAATTTTGTACGGTTTTCAAGCATAAATCGGCCGATACTGCGCTGCAATTTCACGTTCGATATTCGTACGAAGTTCATTAATCGTCGCTGGCTTGTTGGCATAGACCATAGACTTGACGTAGCCCCACAGGAAATAGTCCAACGTCGTCAAATTGCACGACCCAGGCGGCCAATCGACTGGACCATTTCGTGAGATAACACGTTCTCCAAACTTGGTTTCCAATAAATTGATTGTGACATTCGCTGTGTGGCTTGTGGCGCCGTCCTGTTGGAACCACATGTCCTCCAAGTCCATATCATCCAATTGGGTCCAAAAATATTCGGTTATCATTGAACGGTAGCGATTCCCATTCACAGTAACGTGCCGGTCTTGATCATCACGGAAGAAGTACGGCCCAATGTCGATTGCTGTCTGACCAATAACGCATATTTTGTTTATTGACGAAGCCATTCAGCCAGAAATGAGCCTCATCGCTGAAGATGATTTTTCGATGAAAATCCGAATCATTTTCAAGTTGTTGCTCAGCCCAATTCATGAACATACGACGCTTCTGGTGGTCATGCGGGTTCAGTTCTTGCGTCAATTTCATCTTGTAAGGATGTAGGCCAAGAACTTTTCGCAAAATTCGCCACAACGACGTCAGAGAGATGACCAACGCTTGAGGACGACGTGTGAGAGACACATTTGGGCTTTCTTCAACTGAAGCCTCAGCGGCAGCAATATTCTCGACACTACGGGAACTTCTTTGTCTCACTGGCACGGGAACATTTTGTACTGTGCCTGTGGATTCAAATTTTTCCACTAGACGCTCAATTATTGATCTGCTAGGACGATTATGACGACCATAAATTGGACGTAGCGCTCTTAACGTTGAGGCCACTGACTCCGAATTTCGGTAGTAAATTTTAATAATTTCGACTCGTTGTTGGCTCGTATATCTTTCCATCATGAAATGGCAAACCTAACTGAAGAGAAATGTCAAAAGAGCGGCAATAAATATGGCGTCGTTTGCTGTCCCTGTCTTTCTACTTTTGTAGCGTCCCTGTTGAAAAACCCCTTACATATATTCACTAACATAATAAAAAATTGTTAATTTATTAAAAAAAACAAAAAACATACAAGTCAGCATTGATGACAACTGCAAATTGATAAAGTCTTGGTACTCCTGAGAAAAATTAGAAAATATATAATTAATAGATTTATATTATTTTATAATACTCTCTAGGATATCCCTTAAGTCGTAAAATTTCGTTTAAATGATTTGGCATTGAGAAGCAAGGTTTTTTGTGTACTTTTCAGATATTTTCTGCCATTCTGTCAGAAGCAAATCTTTCATCTGATTTATATTACAAATGTTATAACATCGCAACCATTTTCTAAATGATCCCATAAGTGATCCATAGGATTCATATCGGGTCTTAGTGGAGGTGTTTGAAGTATGTGTGGTGTGTTATATGCTAACCATATCTTAATGTCAGCAGCAGTGTGTCCTGTTGAAAGTAATAATCGTTACGAATTGTAAATTTTTCAGCACATTGATTGAGATTATTCTTCAATATATTAAGGTAAACCGTTTTGCTTATTATTCCGTCGATAAAAACCAAATTACCAATTCCTGCTGCTGACATGCAGCCCCTTACCATTACACCACCACCTCCCTGCTTCATTGTTTTACGCATGTTCTTCGGATGTAGTTCTTCAAAGGGTTTTCTCCATGCCAAAACACGTCCATCCGAATCAAAAACTCATATGTTTTGGTTTTTTATTCGTTGGCAAAATTTATAGGCTTCTTTCGTTTATGAAAGGATTCTTGCGTTCTGTTCGGGCATTATACCCGGCCCTTTTGATCGACCTACAGACTGTGTTTGCAGAAACACTCAAAAGTTTATTTAAACTTTATCTTTGGTGCACTTGCAAATAAATATTTCTTAATAGCTTCTATTTTTCTCCTCTATCATGACTTTTCCGCAGGGATTGAAACCCTAAAAAAAAGAGATCAGGTTCGGGTTCGGTCATAAAAGAAAATAAAAATTTCATAAAAAAAAAATTAAGGTTCGGGTTTGGTGAAGGGTTTAGGGTCGGGTTCAAGATTTAAAAAAAAAATACAATTGTTTTATTAGTAGGAAATTTATTTATTTTTCAAAAAAATTTTCGTTTAATTTTATAATTAATATATTTTTCATATTTTCTACTTTTAAATTTGTTCTTTGTGGCGACAAAATGAATTTCAAGGCTGAAAGCACCTCTCGACGCTTACTTGTGCAGCAGGTACTGCGAATATAATCTGAGCCGCTTGATACAATAATGGCGTTTCCGTTTTATGTTGCTCCCAAAAATAGTAAAATGTTTTTTTCTTTTCCCAGTCTGGAATATTTTTCATATATTTCAATTTCATTTTTTACTAATGCCGTTTCCTTTTCTGACAAAAATATTTTTATATAAACTGAATTAAGAGCAACCTTATTTTATACATCAATCGAAAGGTCTTGACTTTGACTTCTTTCAGGTCACAGTGTGACAATATTTCCCCATTGTTCCCCTTTCTTTAATATTTTCACCCTATGACTGGAAAGAGGATAATAATCAAAATTTTTTGCATTTTATGAACACAGCTCTTTGTGACCTTTCGATTGATGCATAAGTTAAGGTTGCTCTTAATTTAGAATATATAAAAAAATACACTTTTCGAAAAAAGTGCAAATAAAGGCGACATTTTTTGTCAGAAAAGAAAACGGCATAAGTTATCAATCGAAGCGGTGACATTTACATTTACAGTCTGGGATATTTTTCATATATTACAATTTCATTTTTAACTAAGTTATCAATCGAATGACATTTACATTTGAAGAATTTAATTTAGAAACTCTATCCCTCTTTTTTAGAAGTTGTTCGAGCATATCTTTATCATTTTCTGAAGAAGAAGATATTGATTCTCTCATAAAATTGTGTTCTTCTCTTTCCATTTGTAAATTTTTAAAAATTTTTATTGTTTTTAAAATATGTTTTTTAGCATTTTCAACATCTTCATTATTAATAAAGTGGTTTTCTCTCTTTATAATATTAAAATATAAATCGTTTGAAAATGATTTTGTTTTGTAATCTTTAGTTAGCTCTAATTTAAAACTAAGCCATATTCTATAAAAATCGCGTTAATTCACCTATTCTTCTTGTAGTTTTAAGGTTAATATTTTAATAGGTGAGATTTCACATATATTCCAAATACCATTAATTCCGAACAAAAACTTCTATATTACAATATGGCTTGAACCATATCAATTCCATTAGTTTGACAATCTCGTACGGCTTTTTTCAAGTTTAGCTTCTTAGCTAAAGAAAAAATATTTGGCGTTCGCAATTTTTTGCAAATAGCTCTGCATTGATCAAGTATTTTCTTAAACGAAAGATGTCGAGCACTGCCAATTGTAAACTATGAGCACCACATCTGAAATAAATATTTGGGCGTGAATATGCTAATGTATCTGCTCCTTCCAGTTCAATATTAGAAATCACAGTTGCTTCAGCTGTGTCAAATTCATCTTCCATGTCAAATTTACCATACTCGTCTTTTAGTAATTCAGCAGCTTTGATAATATTTTTTCCGTTATCTCATGTAATTAAATATAACTAGCAGATTAAAGCGCTCAAAATTCGAGTGCAAATTCTAGACAGCTTTATTTTTCAACTTAGGCAATTCACAAACCAACACTTTTATGGTTTATTATTATTGTGAATGAAGATAAAACACTCATTAACAAACACATTAACAAATATAATAAAACACACATAGCATATGATCTATTTTATGTATGCAATTTCTTCAAAATAAAGGAAAAAATTTTAAAATCTGTAAATCTGCAAAACGGCTAGAAAGAAATAGCTTTCAAATAATATACGTTTGATCAAAATCCGGATAAAACGGTAGAACAAAACATCGGCCACAAGAAATCGCCTAGCCTATTAATATTATAGATTGCTGCAATTTGATGTCGTAACACTCAAGAACGCTAATGATATGATTTTTTATGTACGCTCCTGTCTGACGATTTTGAGAGTCATGCATGTCCAAAGTTCGTAGTTTTATTTTTCCGTCAAAAATATATTGAATATTTATCGCTAGAATACATCGACCAAGACGTGAAGTAGAATCAATTTTAATTGAAATGTATTTTTTTTTTTTGATATTTCACATATAATTTTGTTTCTTTTGTCCATTGGTTTGTTGTTAACAAGATCACTTATATTATGACTATTAACTGATACTTTTAGTGCATTCATAATCGGATCGATTATTTATTTCATGTCAGAATCTTCAAAGATTGTAAGAGGACGGCCATTAACGGATACTAATTTTACACATGGTTTAATGAAACTTTTTACATGTTTTAAGTCAGTTTTTAAAAAACTTTTAATCGAATTTCTCAAATAACGTGTTTGAAGTCCGTGAACATTATAACTCAAAATCTACTTTCTACACATAAATCACCAGGTAACCACGAAGTTTTTTTTTCATTTTGTTCCCCATTTTTTAACAACAAATTCACCAAAATTTTATGGCAAAAATCATGTTTTTCACTTCAAAATGCTGCAAAAAAAAATTTTTTTTTTAAAAAACTTCGTGATTACCTCGGGAAACATGTCTCCTTTTAAACGAATTTTGATTTTTAATTTCGCATGATCCGGTAACGAGTTATGATGTTCACAGACTTATTTATTAAAATTTTGAATTGAAAATATAATGTTTGTACATAGCTTAAACTGCAAAAGGGGATTTCCCATTTTAGTCTAGTTTGTGTGCTGGTTACTTGTTCGCTACAAATAGCCGTTATTTTATATTGTTTCTTTTTTTACTCGAAATTTTGTGGAATGCAAGAAATGTTATGATTTTTATGATTCTATGAATATTTTTTATATTTTTGAACCCGAACCTGGTTGAATTTTTGGTTCGGTTTGGGTTCGGTTTCAGTCCCTGCTTTTTCGGTTTGTGATTTTTGTATGGTTGATTTGCTTCGTTTTATATGGTAGAAATCTCGGAGTAAGATTTTCCCATTTCATGGCTAATCTATAATATTAATAGGCTAGGCGATTTCTTGTGACTGATGTTTTGTTCTACCGTTTTATCCCAATTTTGACCAAACGTGTATTATTTGAAAGGTATTTCTTTTTAGCCATTTTGCAGATTTACAGATTTTTAAATTTTTTTCCTTTATTTTGAGTAAATTGCATTTAAAGTTACTACTAACACATACATAAAATTGTACAATGCTGTCTTTTTTCTATTTTGTGTTGATTTGTGTATTGGGTATAACTGATTTGCATACTTTTAGGGTCTTTATTTAATGAAAAAATAAAATTTCTAGAATTTGCGCTCGAATTTCGAGGTCTGGAATCTGTTAGTAATTTATTATTATTTTTCGCTTCTCAATTGTTAATTCCTTTGTAGACATTTTTTAAAACACTCCACCTTACTTTAGTTAAACTATTTATCAAACAGAATTGCATTTATTTCTTTTAAAATTTACCGTTATAAATAACAAAAGAGATTTTGAAAAACAATGGGGTTTCTAACGTGTTTGGAATATGTTATAAATAAGTACCAAGAATTTTTCTGTGCAAAAATATGGAGTTCATGAACTCTAAATTATATATATTTTTTTTTGTTGAATTTTAATTTTATGTTATATTATAGAATGGATGCTACCACACGAGATAAAAATATTACCTATTTTCTAAAACATTTGTTGTTTTAATTCAACTGCGGTACCTTGACTCTTGCTGCACACTGTATACGAAAATACTGTAGAAGATGTTTAAATATCAAACACAAAGCAACTTCGTCGCTTGCTTGTTAAATACATAAAATGAGGATATTATTTTAAAGTACTTTATACTACTATGGTTATGTATCTTTTAAGGCCTTTGACTTGATTTATCGAACCACAAAACTTAAACAGATATATATATATATATATATATATATATATAAGATACAATTGAAAATATGAAAATAATATATAACCACCATGTACATACATACACACATCTTCCATCAAGCTAGTCTAAAAATAAATTACACAAACTCAATTATCACTTAATCACATTTTCATTAACTTCAATTTATTTTCTTACGTCTTAACTAAATCTTAAAAAAACTAAAACTAAAAATGTTTAATTTCTTTAAACAACAGGTTAAAATAACCAGCGGAGGTGAAGGTAAATGTACAGCTGAATTCACTGTAGGTCGTGAACACTTAAATCGATTGGGTGGCTTACATGGGGGTTTTACAGCCACATTAGTTGATATGGTTAGTACGTATGCTCTTATGTCGAAGCCATGCCATCCAGGCGTATCAGTTAAAATTAATGTTGATTACCTTAAAGCGGCCAAGGAGGGAGATGATGTTTTAATTGATGCGAATCTCTTAAGAGCGGGTAAAAAACTAGCTTTTCTGGAATGTATATTAAGACATAAAAAGGACAATTCTATAATAGCAAGAGGGAGCCACACGAAATTTGTAGATTTTCAATAGATGGATGGATGCTGATTATGATTCAATAAAGAAATCTTTTTTTGCAATCAATATTTTTATTCAATTTATTTTTATTCATTACATTAGGTTGCCTTTAATATAATTTAAGTTTGGCCTTTTGTTTGTTTTGTTTTTTTCATTTTGTGAAAGAAATAGAAAGTTATAATTTATTTTTACTCATTACATTAGGTTGCCTATAATATAATTTAAGTTTGGCCATTTGTTTTTTATTTTCAAATAGAAAGTTAAAAGTTTTATTTATTTTTGTTTATTTTTCTTTTGAACTTATATTAGTGTGCATAATTATTTTATATTTCAGAAATTGTGGAATTATAAAAGTTATACAACGATTGACAATAATTCGTTTCTTTAAAAATGTAATCTCTTTTTGTTCACAATAAAAATATGCGAATTTATATGTCCCTTTAGTTAAATATAGCTGGACAGTGGGGACAACAAGCCATAGGTGGTGTTATGGGTTCTATACCTGGTTTACAGTGTACTTCGCCGCATTTTTCTTTTGTACATGTTATTTGAGCATGACGACATTCACATTTAGTACAATAATCTGGAGTCCAAACTTCGTTATTCAAACGTGTGGTTTCCCTCTCATCTACGCAATGATTTCTTTTTGTAGCTTTTACATTCGAGTTAGAGATGTCACATGTTTCCTCGAGCTTATGAATTTTTTTATGTAACTTTTTCAATTCTTTTTGGAAACTACTAACAACTTCTTCTAAACCACTTACACGTTCTTCATTAATATCAAAAAGTTCTTCGAAATGATTAGATGAATCCGAAAAAGATTCGGGTTCTTGAGTTGGTATAGATCTTTTATTTCGATTATGCTTTTGATAGGTTTGCGGTATATAAGTATCGAATAAGGGAGGTAAACTGCTACAGGAAGCACAATCTTGCCAGAAATATAAGTTAATACCCGGTATATCCTCACATTTCTTGTAGCCACCTTGATGTTTGGCTAATATGAAAACGTTGTCGGTAACCTCTTCAATATTATCACCACTATCACAGAGCACTCGTCCCAAGTTGGCTTGTTTAATTTGTTCTAACTGTTGAGGTAAAAATACTGTAGGATTTTCATAATAGAATCTATCACCATCACGTAAACGTCTAAATTGTTCTATCAAAAGACATTGGAATAGGGGACCTACTTTACCGCCTTCGACTTGATCCTCTAAAACTCCTCCCACCCAGACATCAATATTGTCGGGATGGCCATAAAGATCTCTCAACTTGTCCCTTACTTCTTTATTTGTGATTTCCGCAGATAAATCATCAAATGTTTGGGCTTCAGTTAAGCTGCAGAACTTACGATAGACATTATAACCGGGTATACCATGATCACGACCTCTTTGTATGTTCATGGCTGCCAAATCTAAAGCCACAGCATGTGTAGATTGGAATAGCTTTTCTGTAAGCTCTGCATTAAGATTTTGTCCGGGAGTTTTTAGTTTAGCGGGCGCAGCAATCATACCTCTCATTAAAGCGTCAACACCTCCCTCATACACCAGTCTCCAAGGAGCAAAGAAAGCCTTGTGCAAAGGTAGATGACCTTGGGGTATGGGTTCAAATGAGGAGTTCAATCTTTGCAATATAGGATTTATAATAGTATGACCGAAACGTAAAGCAGCTGTAGCAAATTCATTGGATATGGAAGGATTAATAGAAGAATTGTATCCCTTGTAGTCACCCAATTTTCTCATGCCACTTTCTCCTATAATCAAGGGTAACCAATGTTTATAAGTGAAATGTTGCATTTGAGCACCCACAATCTTTCTGGCCTCGTAGTATATAGTATCACCATCCCACTGAGGATTGATTTTCCTGAATTCAGTAGCAATACGATTATGTTCTCGCATCCATAAAGTATGCATGGCCAATAAACCAATTTGTTCATTAACTCTTATATCACCCGATACAAAGCAACTCATTTGATTTTCATCCAAATTGCGACGACAGTCCATACCATCTTGGGGTGCTGCAAATGGTAACATTTCACGTTGATTGGGAAAGTGAACACCCACCCGTAGTAAACCATCATCTGTGGTAAGATTTCTCAGTTCGTTGGCAAATGGCTCACTAAAACCATAAACCTGGGAAGCATCAATGTACGAAGTCAATTGATTGATTTGCTCCCTATGTTGTACACTGTCAAAGAACACGGATGTCATGCCGGAGCCACATATGGAACTAGATCGTACCAAATCAATACAACGCCTATTCTTAACACGAGGATCGTTAGGAGGTACTTCGATGGGATAGCATGGTGGTGCGAATTCACAAGTTTTCTTACAATCAACACCATCCCAACTCTCTGAACTCACAGAAGGTATAGCATGATCCAAATCATGATCTAAAAATTGACCCCATTGCATAACCATATGTGTAATAATTTCATCCGGCGTTGTATCTTTTGTAGAAATCAAAGTAGTCGACACTAATCTGGAACTAGGTTTAGGAAAACCAGCATACAATTTGTCCTTAGTCCAACCTATGGGCATACTAATACCATTTTCATATATCGGTTTCTCGATACGTCGGAATGACGTTAATGATGCTCCCCAAGTAGGATGTATTAAATTGTTGCAGGTACCATCTATATTTCGATATTTGGAATGGAAACACATATCCGTACAATTGGGCATTTCACGATGTTCCATACATCCCGATAGTTCAGCAACTAAATGCAAATGTTCTCGTGACAAGAGATCCTTAAATTTATATTTATCACTTTCAATCGTAAGATTATCGCCTTTTAAAACATGTTTTCGTATATTAACCAAAGTTCTTTCATAAATTTCAGCCGCTCTAGCCAATTGTCTAGCTTCTCCGGTAGGGAAACGGAATACTCTCAGTAGATCAGCAAAATTTGGTGGTGCCTGTCTACCATTTGGTTTGGTGCGATTACGATTTGTAAACAGCATATCCAAAGTATTGTTAATGGCAATATCAATTTCCTTGGCTGCCTCTTCAAAGGCAACACGTACATAACGATCACCAGGAGCCAAATTTTCATTGTTTCTGTAAGAAAAAAAAGCAAAATATAAATGTATATTGTACGACTTTATAAGGCTAAAAATAAATAAAAAATTTTTAATAAATAAATTTAATATTGAATAAAAAATTTTTATCTCTATATAATTTGGAATATTTATCTTTTGAAATATCTTGACTTTTGTATCGTTCGTTGTTGTCTTTAAATATTTTTTCATATTTGTAGTCACTCCTTGATAGTGTAAGGCTCTGTAATTATGAAACCATCCACCGTATGTAAATAACTTTAAATTTTCAAACACGTACTGACAAGTCAAGTTAACTAATTGAAAGTATTTTGCAAACATCAAAAGTCGTGTCATGTGATAAACCCACAATGGAAGTTTTAATATGAAGAAGAAGTTTTAGATGCACACTTTTATTTAATATTATTTATGGAAATTAATTTATGTTTTCAATAAGTTTTAAGTTGATGATCTCGATGATTAATGTAATGCAATTTTTTGACATATATAATTTTTAAAGCATTTCGAGATAATTTTCTTATAGAACAGATATAAGAAAAATATAGTCGATTTAGTCCGGTTATACGATAACCGATGATTTTAGAGAAAGATCCTTAGCTCTAACTAATAGGATATAGAAAATGAGCATTAACCAAATTTGAGTGTCATTTTTATGAATTTGTTGCCCGCAGATGTGAAAAAGTTTATATCAGATGCTATTTATATGGTCACGATCGTCCAATTTTTCAACTTAGGGTCTAGACCGACTATACGATACCCTAAAGCATACGTTCAGAGACCCTATCTCTTAGGTCCAACTGATTAGATATAGAAAATAAGCATAAACCAAATTTGAGTGACATTGTTATTAATTTGTTTGCTTTCGGATATGAAAAAGTTCCTATCGGATTGAATATTTATATGGGGAATAGATCGAAACATGGCCCGATCCTGACCATAAATGACACTTATTTCTCACAAACCAAATTTGAGAAAAATCTGTGGAATATTTTTGTTTTTTGATGGATTTAAGCGAAGATCGGGAATCAGCTTCATATGGGGGCTATGGCTAAGAATTGCCCTATAGCGTTTATTCTTAGACTACTAATAATTGGATGCAATAAACATACATAGGGGTATGAACATGAACCGATAATCACTAATTTCAATAGCGTTCATCCTTTATTGTCCCAAATTGCTCGGTATCTTCGAGGTATTGAGTCAACTAAGTTTTGACAGACTGAAACCGGGATTTCGTTCCATGAAGCCTGAATTAGTTGCCAAAGTTCATCACAATTGGATGGACACTTTCCACTAATTGACGTTGTTACAACATTCCACAAATTTTCTATCGGATTTAGGTCCGGAGACTGTGCTGGATTTACCTTACCAAATATGGTCAGGATCGGTCCATTTTTCGACTAGTCCCCATATAAATATAGCATCAGATATGAACTTTTTCATATTCGAAGACAAAAAAATTAATAAATTTCTAATTAATTGTACCTAAGAGATAGGTATGGCGCATCGTATAGTCGGTCTAGACCGACTATAATTTTCGTACTTGGTTTTGAATGTGTTATGGTCCTCTATAGTTGATTTTTTTTTTTTTTTTTTTTAAATCGTAACGTGAGAACCACTTGACCAATTTTTTTATAAAAAACATAACAATTAAAAGCGTCAAAAGTTTGAAGACGAAGGTACAGGGGATGATGAAAGATGGGAGATAATGGGAGATTTTATTTGATTCCTTATTAGAGAATCAAAACCTGAAGTTTACAGTAGGAAAAGTTTAAAACTTACAGTGCCTCAAAGTAATAATGGGTCAAAACAAAAATTGTAATATTAGGATATTTTATAATTTTTTATACTTGACTTTGATTCGTACTTTTTTTTTGGTGTAGCTAATATACTTATCATTATTATCCCAAAATATTATCCTTATTTGTTGCGAAGAAATAAATTTACTAACACTAATTCACAATAGCATAGAAAATGCAACACAGAGTAATAATGGGATATATGGCAACTTTATTTTTATTTGCGCTCTCTAACGGAACAATTTGCAATTATTTGTTGTTAAGTATATACGAGACTTAAAATACTTCAGTCGAAATTACTTTTTTGTAAATAAAAAAAAAAAAAAAATAAGATATGGCGCCTCGGAATTCTCAAACATCACCAGAAATTAGAAAATTAATAATAAAACACTCAAAATCAGTCAATACACCTAAATCCACGGTATTTAACATTATAAAGCGTTATAAAGATGCAGAAAATTTTGAAAACGCAGCAAAACCAAAATAAAAAGAAAAATATTTTCGGAAGCTGATGAGCGCTGGATCCTACGACAAGTGAAGAAAAATCCTCATCTAAGCGCTCCTCAACTTGCTGCAGAAGCCGAAATACATTTAAGTAAAAAATATAACCCAGAAACCGTAAGAAATGTTTTAAGAAAGCACGACTACAATGGCCGAGTAGCTAGGAAAAACCTTTCATAAGTAAGCGTAATAAGCTTAAACGTCTACAATTCGCAAAAGAGCATAAAAACAAAGATTTTTCATTTCGGAGCAAAGTAATATTTACCGACGAAAGTAAATACAATGTTTTCCGGTCATATGTTGGAGGAAACCAAATGCGGAACTGACAGAACAAAATTTAAGACCTACAGTTATACACGGTTCAGGTTCAGTTATGGTATGGGGAGCAATATCAGCCGCTGGGCCTGAAAAGCTTCATATTGTTGAAGGGATTATGGACCACAAGTACTATATAAACATTTTACGTATTAACCTGGCTGAAACATCGGAAAAGTTGGGTCTAGTGAACGATTATTACTTCTACCAAGACAATGACCCAAAGCACAAGGCATATAATGTTAGGAGCTGGTTACTCTACAATTGCCCACATGTGCTTGAAACCCCATCACAGTCACCGGATCTTAATCCGATAAAGAAGAAAAATTAAAGAATCGTCAAATTCATAACAAAAATAATTTAATTATAGCTCTCAAGGAGGAATGGGAAAATATATCTCCTGAATACTGCCGGAAACTTGTTGAATCAATGCCAAATAGACTGAAGGCTGTAATACAACAAAAGGGCCTTCCAACTGAATATTAAACTTTAAATATAAAATTTAATTTATTATTTATTTTGTTGCCCCTTTCATTTGTCCCATTATTTCTTTGACCTGGAATTTCAATATTTATTAAGTTATTTTGTTATTTTTTTTTTTATAATAAATCAATGAATTTCCTTTTTATGTTTTTAATAAACCTCCCATAAACATTAGCATTACAATTTTTATATATATTTTTTTTTACTTTACAAGTTTAACAAAACAGTTCGAAAACTTCTCACTTTTGTAAGTGTCCTATTATAAAGTTGAGACACTATATTTAATAAAAACAAATAAAAATTCGTAAAATTTGTCAAAACCACTTTGTTAAGAATAAAATCAACATTTACCCATAGATTTTCATGTTAAGGCTAGTTTACAGAAAAATTTGTATCATATAAAAAGCTTATGTTATGAAATTGACAGTCTGTAGGATTTTATTTTTGAAATTCGATGGTTTTAGACACATTTCAAAAAATCAAAAAACTTGCCATTTTCATCGGACCAGAGTTTTTTTTTTGGTAGTATTAAAAAAAAAGGTAAACAAAAACAAAGAAAGTGGAAATAAAATATAAATTTCAAAATAAATTTGCTTTTTATTCTAAACAGCTGTTTTCATAAGACTTGAGTGTGGTGTAAATGACCTAAGTATGCAGAAATAATGTCGGTACGACTTTATGACAGTCCGATGAATTTCATCGGATTTTTATTTTGAAAAATCATACGACTGAGTGGTATCGTGTAAATGGGCCTTTACGAGTATGTGGCTCGTTTTATTTGCATTTTTGGTTTTGAATAAATTTAAAGAAAATAAAATTTGGCACAAAAAATTTTTCTTTTAATCATTTCACTCTGAATTACTCCGGAACTGTCGAGTGTATAAAAAAAAATAATAGAAGAAGTAATTTAAATCTAAATTTTTTAAATTTTTTTTTTAAACAAAATTGGTCAGCTTGAGAATTATGAATAAATCGTTGGAAAATCATCTTAAAAATCCCAAATATTAGAAAACAAAAAAAGACGTATCCATAGAATTTTAAATGTTGACTGTTTATACCTGTTTGATACTGCCGGCCCTACTAAACTGTGCATCGTTCAGAGTGCATTGGCTTTCCAGCAGTCATGCGTGTGCCTCAAATACGGCACTTTTGCTTGTTGGCGTAACCACCGTGAAGATGGTAATGTAGTAAACGAGGAAATTGAAATTAAATGTTTGGGAATTATGTTGAAAAGCCATTTGTCATGGGAAGGACACATCTGGTATGCTGTTTAAAATAAAGAAAAAATTGGACACGAAAACCAAAAAGTTAATATATCGATTAGGGCGGGTCGATTTGTAGGGAGGCAAAAAAATCGCTCGAGTGACAAGGAAAATCATATTCTAGGGATCAAAATAAGAAACTTTGCCCAAGGAACCATAAATCTAAAACGAATTCTGATGTCCCGACTTTTGACCTGTCGTCTGTCTATCTGTCCTCATGCAATTGATCTGAAACTTGTCCCATAGTCTTGTTGTGACTACAGATTAATTTTGGGGTAGTCACGCAGAGTCTCACATAGTCACGGAGTGATCTAAAAGTTATTTACCCTCATCCAATCGCTCTTTTTGAATAACATAACATAGTCAAGACGTATGATTATTATTTATTAGCAGAGTAGAAGATACGTATACGTCTGAGTGTTAATTTTAATATTAAATCAAACATAGTCAGCCCAATTCTAAACAAAAAATGGTGATTTTTTGAAATGTTTGTATGGGGAACCCCCAGGGGGTTCCAGGGAGTGTGCCACTGGCATGGGTGGGTCGGCCCTCCAAAGTTAGTGCGGGTCAATCATACATTTGGACTCGATTGGGGCACTCTAAATGGGTCAAAGTGAGACAGACAGACAGACAGGTCAAAAGTCGGGACATCAGAATTCGTTTTAGAGCCATGGTTCCTCGGGCAAAGTTTCTTATTTTGATCCCTAGAATACGATTTTCCTTGTCACTTGGGTGATTTTTAAATCGACCCGCCCAAATATCGATCTATTATACATAGCCGGATCGAGTATTTTGCAATTATTTACGGAAATAAAAATAGCAATGCATTCAAAAAATTGCAGTCAACTCAGAATAAAGCATTTAAATGTGTATTTAGTTTAAATATCACACATACTACTTTATCGTTGTTGTATTGAGATTATGCTAAAACTATTTTGCCAATACACGTTTTATATGAAAAGCAACTTTTATACTACGTCTACAAATCTGTAAACAATATTGAACACCGATCAGTTCAGTTAAATATGAGTCAAAGTAGATTTAATACAAGGTTTGGTGCAAATCTTCGCATTGCAAGATGTCGGCTGGAGACAACTAAGCAAAGAATTGAATATGCTGGGAGTGTAAATTTTAACAAGCTACCAGAAGCCGTAAAACAAGCAATCGGTTATCACATTTTAAGAAAAAGTTTAAAAGATTATCTTTTACAGAATGTTGAAATGTTTCTTCAATAGTTTTATTTTCTGTATTTAAAATTTTTTTCATTGTCTCACAAAGCCAGACATCCTTAGCTATGAATTACAACATATTAAATTTATAACCTTAAAAAAAATCACAGCTCTGACAACATTTATTCTTTTAAGCTTTTAAACATCTGCTTCGATTTTATCTAAAACTGTAAGTCACTCACATCAAGATGGTCAAATGTTATTCTACTTCTTTATTAAAATTACCACTTTTATTTGCTATTCCAATTTTAAAAGTATGTTAACATAAGCCTTGTTGTTATAACACTTTAAACAACTTGATCCTTGATAGTTTCACGTTGAAACAAATGTTTGTCTTACGCAACATTTTGTCCAGTCATTATCACTATAAATCAGAGTTAGACATCTACAACAATTTGTTTGTATAAATCTCCAGAGCCTGAGAATAAATTGTAAACCAAATGCATACATTTGTCAGTGTAGTTTAAAAGCACAACTCGAGCATATTGGAAACATCCCCACAAACATATTTTTATGTATGTATGAATGTATTTACAAATCCCAACTATGTTTAAACAAGCCATAATCCTAGACACACAATAAAAGGAGAAACCCCTTTGTCTCTTTTTTTTGTTGTATTTTTTTTTTTTTTTTTGTTAGAAAAGGAAAAAGCAATACAAAAAATTATAAAAAGGAAACGGATGTAAGAAATAGCAACATTTATGTATTAAAGACGCTCTGTGTTTTAAGTTATGAGCACATGAAGAGATTTTATACTTCTAGATTATGACAAAATTAACAACCACTGTAAAAAAAACGTGTATTTTCATGACTAAAATCTGCTTTCAACTAAAACAATATGCTTTCCAACAACCTAACATCCTTCCGTAAAGGATAAGTTAGGAGTTTAAGTGAATCCAGTGACGTAGTTTTATAAAAGGTTTAAAAATTTATTTCACAACCTTATAAAATGATAAACGTCCTGACTCCAGTACCAGAATATACTTTTCTAACGGTCTTTGGTGGGCTGAATATGTAAACACAATTCGTGTAAAACGAGATCTGCGTTATCAAATTTAATCGCGACATTGTAAAGTCTCAAATATAGCAAAACACTTTTTTCTGGCCTTTTAGGTTAGGATTTGCTAGAGAAATTGGGACTTTAGATTCAGATTCAGCGCAACAAAGACCTTTATAAAAGTATACTCTGATCCCAGAGTTTAAAAAATTTTGGCGTGTATCTTCTAAGAAATTAAATAAGAATTAGTGTTGTTTAAGTTTTATGCCTGCATTGATGCAGTGTTGAACAGCAGACGATGGATGGTTAGGAAAGTTAAAAGAAAAGTGTAAGACTACGTTTTTTAAGAAGCTGGGCACACCTGGGAGGAATTGACGAACACTCTATACAACGAGTTTAGACAAAGAGTCTTAGGTTCAATTAAATCGATATGGAAAAGACATCTATAATATTAATAGGCTAGGCGATTTCTTGTGACCGATGTTTTGTTCTAACATTTTACCGATTTTACCGATTTTGACCAAACGTATATTATTTTAAAGGTATTTCTTTTTCGCCGTTTTGTAGATTTATAAATTTTTAAAATTTTTCCTTTATTTTGAGTAAATTGCATTTAAAGTTGCTACTAACACATACATAAAATTATACATATGCTATGTGTGTTTTATTAAATTTGTTAATGTGTTTGTAAATGAGTTTGTTATCTTCGTTCACAATAATAAAAAACCATAAAAGTGTTGGTTTGTGAATTGGCTAAGTTGAGAAATAAAGCTGCCAAGAAATTGCACTCGAATTTTGAGTGCTGGAATCTGCTAGTGATTATAAATTTGTTGCCTGGCGATACGAAAAAGTTCATATCGGATCGTATGTTTATACGGCGCACTGTGGCTGAAATTTTGATTTCATTGACCAAAAGTCCAATTTTTTTGTCACCGATTTTTTAAATTTTAACGCCATTTTGTAGCTAATATATCCAAATTAATGCAGCCAAAAAATTAGGTTAAACTATTGCTAATTGTGGGCGTGACATGCTGTCAAACTCAACTGTTTTTTTAATTTCAGAAAAAGGTGATTATTTTTGTTTTTTTTTTTTATCAAAAATAAATGGTTACTACAAGTTATCGTCGATAATGACCTGCGGTCTTCTTTACAAGGTTGGTAGGACTGCAGTTTTTAGTTGTTTCAAGTGGTCACAACCCTACCGTTTAATATTAGGGGTATTCTGAAATATTTATTGAACTACTATATTTATGTCAAATTTCAACTTTAGTGGAATAGAACTTCTAGGGAACAAAAAGGAACAAGAAACGCATACCACCCAGAGAAAGGTGAAAGGGTCCTCTTTAACCCTATACAAAACTTTTGCACCCGTGACGATCCGCGTGTAGTACACTTTTTTCATTTTAATGAAATTAGTCCAAAAAATTTCAAATTACGGTAATTTAGACAGCCCTATAAGTATATAATACAAGTATACAGATCGATTCAGAATCACTGTTTGAGTCGATTTAGTAATGTCCGTCCGTCCGTCTGTGTGTCCATGTAAATCTTGTGATCAAGCTACAGGTCGTAAATATGAATATATTTTGATGGAATTTTGTTCAGACCTAGTCCCCCTACAATGACCCCTATGAAATCGACATAAATTGCCATAAGATCCAAATTATCATATTGATCTCAGTCAAATTGGGTTTGTATGTATTTATTACATCCATTAATCAGTAGTCCAAAAATAATCCCTATAGGACAATTCTTAGTCATAAGCCCCATATAGAGCTACTTCCCGATCTTCACTTAAATCTATCAATAAACAAAAAATATCAAATTTAGTTTGTATAAGTTTTTGCAAAAATAAGTGACTTTAACAAATATGGTCAGGATCGGTCAATTTTTCGACCAAGTCCCCATGTGTATGTACTATCCGATATGAACTTTTTCATATCCGAAGGCAAACAAAATTAATAACAATGACACTCAAATTTGGTTTATGCTTATTTTATATATCTAATTAGTTGTATAGGGTAACATATAGTCGGTCTAGACCGACTTTAATTTTCTTAGTTGTTTCTAAAAGGTTTTTTGCCTACATGTATATGAAATGTTTAAATAAATAAGAAAGTTTCAAAACATAAAAACCCTTATTTTCATATCAAAATCAGAATCATTGGGTTAATGTTCAGCAGATTTAGTTTGCAAAAGCTAACAAATTTGACAGCAAAAAATGATAAATTTTTCTGTAGTAATACCAAGACTATTTGATAATATTACTAACGTTTTTTTAAGTGGAAATATTCTTTGAGTGTAAACAAATTTGCAAATTTGACTGCAAAAAATTTTTAATTTTTCAGTAGTAATAGCAAAATTTCCAGTTGATTTTACTTTTTTTTTGAGTGTACAAATTTTTTTGAGTGTAAACATTAAGAAAAAATCCCATTATTAATAAATACATTTATTTATTATAAATAAAAAAAATAAAAAATCCATATTTCACGCTAAAAGTTAGAAGAAATGAAAAGTTCAACTTTGACCTAGAATTTCTTAAAAAAGTACTCAATCAGTTATAATGAAATTAAAGGAGACTCAAGTTCAACTAAATAGCTACCCACTAGAAAAAGAATTACTGAAATATTTTGATCGGTTCAAAAGTTACAGAATTTTGGCCAATGAAAAACAATTTTCAGCCACTGTGCGGCGGCTAGGTCGAAAAATGGACCGATTTTGACCAAATTTGCTAGAGTAACTTATTTTCCATAAAAATTTGAGGCAGATTTATATGGGGACTATGACGTAATATGGTACTACATGGTTTATTTTTAGAGCACAAATTAATCAGTGTAAACCAAATTTTACCATGATCTATATTATAATTTTGGTTTTAGGGCAGTTTAAGTCTATTTCATAGGGGTCATTTGTATGAGGTCTAAAACTGAATAAATAATTTCATCAGCAGTTTATATACCAAATTTCATTGATATATATTTACATTTGCGACCTGTAGTTTTATAACGAGGTTTACGGATACACCGACAGACAGACTGACGGAGGGACGGACATTGCAAAATCGACTCAGTAAACGAGTAGTATAGGGTATAAAAATCAATATTTGGATTTTTTTTAAATAAAATTTATAATTTGTTTCAATGATGCGTGGTAGAGAAGAAGAAAGCATATATTTGTAAAATTCATAAATACACTGTACCTTTAATCAGACTAGTTTCTGGAATTGCAGCCTTCATCAGTGATTTTATTGAACATGTAATAATTGTTATCTTATGATTTCATAGATTGTTCCAATATGAAATTTTTCTACTTAGGGCGGCCATGCATCTATTTCACATACACTCGTACTTGTACTTTTTGGTGAGCGCTTTAACACACGCACCTAAAGTCAGGCCTGCGAGCCGTGTGGTTAAGAATCAGTTTTCAAACGATACAGCTTTTACTTCGTGTTAATCTCAGAAGATAAAACTCTGTCCAAACAAACAGTCGTTATTTTTGAATTTTTTGAATATCTATGCATTTATAATTCTAATTTCCACTGTTCTCACTTTCGTAAGAGTTGCCATATGTAATGTATGGTTTGTACATTCTATATATTCCACTTTTTACATATTTAGAGATATTGCTCTGAAGTAAAATTATTTAAGGGGGGGTAAGGTTTTAAAACCTTTTTTTTTCATTTTTTAACTGAATGTACAACATGTCGAGAGTATTGTTTAAAAATTTCAATTAAATTGGAGGAAAACTAACGACGATACAGCGTTTCAAACGACCGGCCTCATACGGTATATCGTATATAGTTAAATCAGTTTTTAAAAAACTTTAAAGCGATTTTCTCGCGAATAACATGTTTGAAGTGCGTGAAAATCATAACTCAAAATCTACTTGACCGATTCTTTTGAAATTTTACACACTATTTCTACACATAAAGAGTTATTTTTTTATTTTTTATTTTTCCCCTATTTTCTAACAACAAATTCACCGTGATTTTATAGCAAAAATCAGGTCTTTCACTTCAAAATGCTGACAAAAATAAAAAAATAAAAAATTAAAAAAACACTTCGTGATTACCTTTTTGTCGAGACGTCTCCGGAGATTCGCTGACAAGGACTTATTTATTATTTATTTATTTATTTATTTTCGATCTATGGATACAATATTATCCGTACAGACGAGCAAGAAAGCGTAAAAATATATTAATTAAGAGAACTTAACATTATTTAAAATAAGTCTAAATTGGGTATGGGGAATAGTAATATGCAAAATATTGCAATAATTATTAAATAATCTACTAGCCTTTGTAAGCGGTTCATTTAATGCATAATCTGTTTTATGCATATCAACATAAAAGAATTTATCAATTCTCCGAAACATCTTTGGAGGAACATAAATTTTAACTAATTGTAACAATTCAGAGCAATCAATTTCACCACAAGAGAAAATATCTTTCTTCTAACTTCCAAAGTTTTCATTGAAAGTAAAGCACACTTACTCTCAAAAGGCACAGAAAGAGAAGGAATAGAAGATGATGCAGACTGAAAATTTAAAAATGAAAGCGCATACTTTATAAATTTAACTTGAATTTTTTCAAAACGATTTATGTGAATAGCTGCATTAGGTCTCCAAATAAATGAAGCGTATTCTAACTTTGATCTAACAAAAGAAGAAAATAATGCTTTCTTAGTGTAATGATCTGAGTTTCGACGAATAAAACCAAACATTGAATATAATTTTGGTATCACATAATTTAAGTGACTACCAAATGATAGCTTAGGATCACAAATTACACCTAAGTCTAAAATTTCATCTACAGATGATAAAACATGATGCTTCATTATATATTGAGAAGGAAGAATATGACGACATCTATGAAACGTCATATGAAAGCACTTTCCAATATTAAAAGGAAGGCCATTACAATCAGACCATAAAATAAGCCTATTTAAGTCATCCTGAAGATCAGAAATATCTCTAACTGCTGAAAATGGTTTGAAAACTTTAAGATCATCAGCATACAAAAGATATTTCGAATTTTTAAAACGGTGATATCATTTATAAAAATATTAAAAAGTAAGGGACCCAGGATACTACCTTACGGTATACCAGAGGTCAAAATGAAAGATCTAGAACAGATTCCATCTATTGAAACCGTAGAAAGACGGCCAGTTAAATAATAACGAGACCCACTAAGCATTTCCGAATGGAAACCAATCCTTGAAAGCTTTAGTAAAAGAAGTTCATGTGGAACACGATCAAATGTTTTCGCAAAATCCGTATAAACTGAATCAACTTGAGCACCTTTTTCAAAACAAGATATACAAAAATTTGTGAAAACAGCTAGGTTAGTGGTAGTTGATCTCCCAGCCATAAATCTATGCTGAGACACGCAAATGTAACGCTTTAAATGATAAACAAGTTTCTGTACACAATATGCTCAAAAACTTTTGCAATATTAGTCAATTTAGAAAATTGAATTGAAATTTTTTTCTTCAAAAAAAAAAAAAAAAAAAAATTATGAAAATACGCCTTTTTTCGCTGTAATAGTTTGTTAGATTTGACGTCATATATCAATATTTCAGACATATTGCAATTAATACTGTAATTAATATGCAAATTTATAATTATTTAAAATTTTAATTTTAAACAAATTATGTGGGTCCTTTTTATCCTCAGGTTAAATGTGATTAACAAACAAACCAAAAATATACTCTAAAAAACTTGTTTTATGATCTTCCTTTCGTGAAGTTGTTCAAAATGTTCCAGGCTAAATCTTTTGGGAACTTTTCCATTTGTCCTGTACGCCAGTAGTTTTTGCAAAGACATTATTATGATAAAATCTGTCATTAAAAAACTTCCATATGGTAAAGACATTATTTTTACTCCCTTTATATTAACTCGTAGTGTCTGCTTGTCTGTTTGTCGATAAAACTTTTGATCGATTTTTAACCCTTTTCCCGTGATCCAATTGAGCTGAAACTTTGCAGGTAGACTCGCGGCAACTAAAAATGATCTGACACATTTTTTTGCAACAAAATTTTTTTCAAAAAAAAATTTTTGATTTCTGACGTATGTGGTGGTTATTTTTCTAAACATGTTTCATTTTCAATCAATCAATTATTTAATTACACGATGGTAAATTAATTTACAAATAGGGAGTATTATAGAAACTTGTTTTTATGGGTTGTTTTTTTTTTTATTTTCTAAAAAATTGTTAGCGCTATCAAATATAAACATATTATTTTATGATTTTTTAATATTATGATTAAAAAAAGTCTACAAAATATTGATTTTTTCGACATTTTGAGACATTTTGTATTGTACTTTTGGCTTGAATCATTGTGAAAAATTTCGCTAAAGAAAGTCTATCGAAAAAACCAACACCAAAAAAGAAAAACTAATGATGCAGTTCCATTCCTAAGACCTCAAATAAGGTGAAATATTTGATTCCGCGCATATAATTTTTCGTCTTACACAGTGTAATATCTAAGATAGAACTGATAGATTCTGTTATTCAACTAAAAAAAAACATTTGCTAAGTACTTTGAATAAACTGAAAAACAATTTGAAATTTTATATTAATTAAATTTTTAATTAATATTTTAGGGGAAAACTCATTCGAACCCATCCCATGATCTATGTCCTAGGATGGTGACATGTCTATGATTAGTTCTGGATTAGTAAGCGGCCAATTCAACCTATCCTAGGACATCAGTATGTAAGTTGACAGGCTTTTGGAATTTAATATTCTAAATCTAAAAATATTCTAAAAATATTTAATTTTTTTTAATTGTTATTGACTTAAATTTTCATATAAGAATCTTTAAGATGCATTTTTAAAAAAATTTTGTGTTTTTAATTAAGCTAACCAGAAAAATGAAAAATTCGAAAAATACCTAAATATGCCGTAACAAATCTATGCAACATTTCCTTAATTGTTCAATGCAATACACAGGCTAAACATGACATTGCATATTTTTGGGTTCCGTGGTGATTAGAGATATCCTTACAAATAAATACTCCATATCTATAATATTAATAGGCTAGTCGATTTTTTGTGACCGATGTTTTGTTCTACCGTTTTATCCCGATTTTGACCAAACGTATATTATTAGAAAGGTATTTCTTTTTAGCCATTTTGCAGATTTACAGATTTACAGATTTTTAAATTTTTTCTTTAATTTTGAGTAAATTGCATTTAAAGTTGCTTCTAATACATACATAAAATTACACATATGCTATGTGTGTTTTACTAAATTTATTAATGTGTTTGTTAATGAGTTTGTTATCTTCATTCACAATAAAAAACAAGTAAGAAAATTATAGTCGGTCTAGACCGACTATACGATACCCTATACCATGCTTTTAGAGACCCTATCTCTCAGGCCCAACTAACTGGATATAGAAAATAAGCATAAACCAAATTTGAGTGGGATTTTTATTAATTTTTTCGGCTGCAGATATGAAAAAGTTCATATCGGATGCTATATCTATATGGGGACTAGGCCCAAAAATGGACCGATCCTGACCATGTTTGGTAAAGTCTCTTGTATTTTGCAAAAATATATACAAACAAAATTTGAGAAGAATCAGTGCAATATTTTTGTTTTTTGATA
Organism: Cordilura impudica; assembly: GCA_963682025.1. Classification (NCBI taxonomy): domain Eukaryota; kingdom Metazoa; phylum Arthropoda; class Insecta; order Diptera; family Scathophagidae; genus Cordilura; species Cordilura impudica. The sequence goes on along the minus strand of OY821519.1, from coordinate 43,533,004 downwards.
TATTTAAGTGAAGATCGGGAAGCAGCTCTATATGGGGCCTATGAGTAAGAGTTGTCCAATAGGGATCATTTTTGGACTACTGATTAATGGATGTAATATATACATACAAACCCAATTTGACTAAGATTTGCATGGTAATTTGGATCTTATGGCAATATATGTTGATTTCATAGGGGTCATTTGTATGGGGGCTAGGTCTGAACATGGACCGATTCTCACCAGTTTCAACAGCGTTCATCCCATGGCCGACAAAAGATCAAATACCAAATTTCGTCAAAATATATTCATATTTGCGACCTGCAGTTTGATTACAAGCTTTACATGGACACACAGACGGACGGACGGACGGACATCGTTAAATCGAATCAGATAGTGATTCTGATTCGATCGGTATAATTAAAGATGGGTGTAGGTCAAATATTTTTGGTTGTTACAAACAGCAGCACAAAGTCATTATACCCAAACCACATAGTGGTATAGGGTATAAAAAACCATAAAAGTGTTGGTTTGTGAATTGGCTAAGTTGCAAAATAAATTTGCCTAGAAATTGCATTCGAATTTCGAGGGCTGCAATCTGCTAGTCTGTATTTTTATAAAAAAGTAGAAAGCATTCAGTGAAAAACGTTTTATATATACTGAACAAAAAATGCTTTTGCCATGATGTTGCTATTGTATGATCTATAAGGCGAACTAAAATTTAATGGCAGTTTTTGCTAACATTTCTTACAATTTCTAAAAATAGTCAAAATTAAAAAAAGAAAATGCTCAAATTAATGATTCTCGTACAACGAACACCGTATTATTCCAATTCAAATTAGGTCCAAAAGTGCTGTCAAATTTTAAATTTGGCATTTATATAATAGGAGAATATCATTTGAACATGGCACCGAGAATTCGCCAAACATCTCCCGAATTGAGAGAATTAATAAAGAAATTATCAAGTGAAGGAAAGACGGTGCGCCAAATAGCAGAAATTGTAGGTCGTGCACCAGCTACAGTATCTAATATAATAAAACATTATAAAAATGCAAAAATTTTAAAAATAAGCCGAAACCACCCAGCATAAATAAAGTATTTTCTAGATCTGACGACTGAATAATAAAAAACAAGTAAGAAATTATAGTCGGTCTAGACCGACTATACGATACCCTATACCATGGTTTAGAGACCCTATCTCTTCGGTCCAAATAATTCGATATAGAAAATAAGCATAAACCAAATTTGAGCGGCATTGTTATTATTTTTTTTGGCTGCAGATATGAAAAAGTTCATATCGGGTGCTATATTTACATATATGTGGACTAGGTCGAAAAATGGACTGATCCTGACCATATTTGGTAAAGTCATTTATATTTTGAAAAAAATATATACAAACCAAATTTGAGAAAAATCTGTGCAATATTTATGTTTTTTGACAGATTTAAGTGAAGATCGGGAAGCAGCTCTATATGGGGCTTGTGACTAAGAATTGTCCTATAGGAATTATTTTTGGACTACTGATTAGTGGATATAATAAACACATACAAACCCAATTTGGCTGAGATCTATATGATAATTTGGATCTTATGTCAATTTATGTCGATTTCATAGGGGTCATTTGTATGGGGACTAGGTCTCAACATGGACCGAATTTCACCAAATTTCAATAGCGGTCATCCTATGGCCGATAAAAGCTTACGTACCAAATTTCATCAAAATATATTCATATTTGCGACCTGTAGTTTGATTACAAGGTTTATATGTGAAGGTTTATATACGGACAGACGGACAGACGGACGGACGGACATCGCTAAATCGACCCAGAAAGTGATTCTGAGCCGATCGGTATAATAAAAGACGGGTCTAGGGCAAATATTTTTGGTAGTTACGAACAGCAGCATAAAGTCATTATACCCAAACCACATAGTGGTATAGGGTATAAAAATACTAACCCGGAAACAGTGTGTATAATTCTGCGCAACCGAGTTGCCGGAAAGAAACCGTTCATAAGTAAAACAAAAAAAAAAAAAACGTAATAAACACAATAACGCCATATGAACTTTTAGTTTTGAAATCAAGTTCTATTCACAAACAAAAGTAAATACAAAATGCACTAAAGAGAAAAAATGGGGTTTTTGGGTCGTCAAAAGGCGCTAAATCTAGCACGAAAAGCGGTAAGTTGGCATCGCTGTAATTGAAGGAAATATCAAATAAAGCTGACTGATATACACATAACTGTCCCCGTGGCCAACTGAAAGCTGCTCCCATCGTTAAATGGGAAAAAATTAAACCTTTTTATTGTGCAAATTTGATTAAGTCAATGCCAAATCGTTAGAAATCGGCTATTAAGCAAAAAGGTTTACCAACAAGGTATTGATTTTGTCCAAGCATTAATATATTGATCTTAATAAAATATTATTCATTTTGACTTTGAGCTTTATTTATGAATTTTTGAATTTTTTTGTTGTTTTTCTCAAAAACTTACTTACGAATTGCTAATAATTTGTTTGTATTTGAAAATTCTATTAATGCGTTATCTTTAAATCTATTAAATGTTTTTATCTTTCTATATATGTAAGTATGTTTTTAGTAACTGTTCCATTATGACTTTGAGCCACTGTACATTTTAGTTTTAATTGATGAATTTTTCATAACGTTCGGTGGCTGCGGGGACCAGAGATCTGCAATAAGTACTGGAAAAGTGAGTAGTGTTGAATCATGATTCATAATTTCTTGTAACTTTTAGAAATGTTGTCCAACCTCGTATCCACTCTCAAGTTTGAGGCACTCATGATACTCATACCTAACAACATTTATGACGTTGTTGATATAGACTCTCCTTCATTTAATGTGTATATAGACGATGCAAAATAAATACGAATACGAATACGAACATTAAAAAATGCATTATGAGTTTGTGCGTTTGGTCTGTTGCCTTATTATGGTAATAAATGTACATGTATACATGTATAAATATTAGGGTGACAGCCATTTTTATACCCTATACCACTATGTGGTTTGGATATAATGACTTTGTGCTGCTGTTTGTAACTACCAAAAATATTTGACCTAGCCCATCTTTTATTATATCGATCGAATCAGAATCACTAACTGATTCGATTTAACGATGTCCGTCCGTCCGTCCGGTCGTCCGTCCGTCCGTCTGTGTGTCCATGTAAACTTTGTAATCAAACTGCAGGTCGCAAATATGAATATATTTTGATGAAAATTGGTACGTAAGCTTTTATCGGCCATTGAAATTGGTGAGAATCGGTCCATGTTCAGACCTAGCCCCCATACGAATGACCCCTATGAAATCGACATAAATTGCCATAAGATCCAAATTGTCATATAGATCTTACTCAAATTGGGTTTGTATGCGTTTATTACATCCATTAATAAGTAGTCCAAAAATGATACCTATGTGACAACTCTTAGTCATAGGCCCCATATAGAGCTGCTTCCCGATCTTCACTTAAATCTATCAAAAAACAAAAATATTGCACTGATACTTCTCAAATTTTGTTTGTATACATTTTTGCAAAATACAAGAGACTTTACCAAACATGGTCAGGATCGGTCCATTTTTGGGCCTAGTCCCCATATAGATATAGCATCCGATATGAACTTTTTCATATCTGCAGCCAAAAAAATTAATAAAAATCCCACTCAAATTTGGTTTATGCTTATTTTCTATGTCCAGTTAGTTGGGCCGGAGAGATAGGGTCTCTAAACGCATGGTATAGGGTATCTTATAGTCGGTCTAGACCGACTATAAATTTCTTACTGGTTTTTAGTGGAATTTCAAGAAGTGCGGGTCGTTTTATTGTGACACTTCATCTAAAACTTTAGTGCTCAAAATTTGAGCCAAATCGGACAATGCTTTCTGGACACGCATTGAGTTCAAATTTCAAATATGCATTTATATGTAAAAATTATCAAAAAAAAAATAATTTTTCACAAAAATTTTGATATTAATAATTGCGTTTCAATTAAATAAAATAACAAACCATAGTGTAGAGTAAATTATCTTTCTAATAAAACAACAAAATCTATTATCGGTTGGAAAACAGCTAAGTTATATCAAGTTCCCCAGGCAATAAATGCGCCGCATCCCACTTGTTTAAGAAAATCGAGCTCACATTTTTAAAGACATGGAAATAATTTACAACAATAACATTTTTGCATTCTCCTGATCCCAAAATGATCTTACGTAAAGTATTTTGCATCTCGTCTACTGTTATGCCGTTCTAAATTAATGTCAAAATGGTACGCATTTCTTAGCACTATTTCAAAATCTCAATTTTATTTTTCAAAAATTTTGTTCAAGAATTTTATCGAAATAAACGATTGGCCTTTAAGGTCTTATTAACAAAATATATGTGATTAAAAATGCCAAATATTGTAGGTATCCTGTTTTTAATTTGGCGAGGGCAGTATTTTTTTTTAAGCGGATTTGAAGGAAAATGTAATTTTTCATACTTTTTCAACTTTTAGGCTACATCTTTTTGTTGTTTTCATATTTCAAATATCTTTTGTCAAAATATTATACTACTTGATATAATCTTGTAAATTAAGGTTAAATTGACACACTATAAACTGACCCCCTTTAAGGTCAAATGTCAAATTTAAGGAGATTTAAATTTTTTTAAAACAAAATAACCAAATAATGTATACTTGTGGAAGGATTTCGATAAAACTTGTTAATAATATTTTAATTATTCTAAAAAATAATATTCTAGACTTATTTTCTGAAATTAACCCGTGGGGTTCTCTTGATGTCAAATTGATTCTATATGAAAATCTATAAATATTTTCTTCATCAGGATTTTTTTTAAATAAAACAAATTTAATGTATTCATAAAATTCCTCAAATTTATTCGTTATTTTTGTGAAAATAATTAGATTATTTAGTTTTTATATTTAATACAGTATAAACAAATTTGTATATCGAGGGCTTATATTCAAAAAGTGCTATCTGCATCAATAATTATTTTAAAGAGAGCGTGTAAAACCAATTTATTAATAAGATCTGAAAGTATTTGTCGACCGATTTGCTACAACATCTATTAAGAAATAGTCGTACTAAGCATGTATGATATAAAAATCAATATTACATTTGACAGTTATATCAGAGAATAGTTTGAAATTAAAAATTAATATTGCTGTCAAATGCAGATAGCACTTTTTGAATATAGGCCCTCGATAAACCTTTATATCAATATAATAATTCTGAAAAAAATTAAAACTAGGACACATTTTGGGAAACGTGAATTTTACACCGGTTAATTTCAGAAAATAAGTCTAGAATATTATTTTTTAGAATAATTAAAATATTATTGACATGTTTTATCGAAATCCTTACACAAATATACATTATTTCGATATTTTGTTTAAAAAAATTTAAATATCCTTAAATTTGACTTTTGACCTTAAAGGGGGACAATTTATAGGGCTTCAATTTAACCTCAATTTACAGGATTGAGAACTTATATCAAGTAGTAAATTATTTTGACAAAAGATATTTGAAATATGAAAACACCAAAAAGATGTAGTTGAAAAAGTATGAAAAATCACATTTTTCTTCAAATCCGCTGAAAGAAAAACGCTGTCCTCGCCAAATTAAAAACAGGATAACTACAATATTTGACATTTTTAATCACATATATTTTGTTAATAAAATCTTAAAGTCGAATCGTTGATTCCAGAAAATTTCTTGAACAAAATTTTTGAAAAAATAAAATTGGAGATTTTGAAATTGTGCTAAAAAATACGTACCGTTTTGACATTAATTTAGAACGGCATAACAGTAGACGAGATGCAAAATACTTTACATAAGATCATTTTGGGATCAGGAGAATGCAAAAATGTTATTGTTGTAAATTATTTCAATGTCTTTAAAAATGTGAGCTCGATTTTCTTAATCAAGTGGGCTGCGGCGCATTTATTGCCCGGGGAACTTAATTTAACTTGGCTGTTTTTCAACAGATAATAGATCTTGTTGTTTTATTAGAAAGATAATTTAAACTAGATTATGGTTTATTAATTAATTTAATTGAAACGCAAATATTAATATCAAAATTTTTGTGAAAAATTATTTTTTTTTTTGATAATTTCTACATATTAATGCATATTTGAACTTTGACCTCAATGCGCGTCCAGAAAACATTGTCCGATTCGGCTTAAATTTTTTTCATACAAACCGCTGTCATCCTAATAAATATATGGATGAGTTATAAGTATTTTCCTTAAATTATAAATCAAACTGATGTGATTTATAAATCAAACAGATTTGGGATGGTGTGAGTATGATGTCGACGTCGGATTCATATTTATTTCTACTTATACTAATAAACCAACGTTACTGTGAGTATGAGTACACAAGAGTAATTAAATTTCAATGGTAACTACTCACTTATACTTAAAATTTCATGAGTGCCTATGAGTAGCGAAAAAACGATTCACTGCGATCTCTGGCGAGGACCCTGAACATAAACTCCATTTAGGATAAAAATGAAAGGGAAAAAGATTCCCATACAACTTAGTGTTTATATATATTTATTTTAATTTTTCTTTCATTCAGAACCTAATATTTTCTAATATTATTACAAATTTGTACATGATCTGACTTTGAACAATTCAATACGGGACTAAGGGAAGCGCTTGGTAAAAGTGGGAAAATGCATGCTAAATTATGGAAAAATGCCTGTTAGGTCTATAGGAAATGCATGACAAATGGTAAAAATGCATGTCAAAAATGGCAAAATGTGTGCTAAATATGGGTAAATTTACGAGAAAATGCATGCTAAAAATGTGAATTTTTCTGTTAAAAAATGGGAAAAATTTGCGTGCTAAATGTAGGAAATTTGCATGCAAAATATAAGGAAATTGCATGCTGAATTAAGAAAAATGATTTTCGAAGCTGCAAATAAAAAAAAGATCTTTCGAAAAACAAAAACATGCACATGACATGCATTTTTACCATATAGCATGCATTTCCTATAGACTTAACAGGCATTTTCCCATAATTAAGCATGCATTTTCCCATTTCTGTACAGCAAAACCAATTCTCTCATTCAATACTACTGGTAGCTTTGTTTAATCCCTTTTCTCGATAAAGTTTTAGCTACACATCTGTAACTACGAGTAGCGACATACTTATATGCTATTTAAATTAGAATAAGTTGTTGCCTTTTTTGTTGTTTTCATTACAAAAAGAATATTTAACTATAACAACAGTTGCTATAAAATGTTGTTAAAATCCAAACCATAAGTTACTCGTTGCTGCCGCTGTCATGACAAACAGCAATATGCATTATGAACAACCCAAGAGTAAACTCAATACCCCAACACAACTACGTAATCAGCGAAGTTCTTTTTATGTGCAAAAAAAAACACCATTATTTTTTAGAATATTTTCACATTACTGTAAGTAAATATAATTCTTAAATCTTTTTGTTGTTATACATTAAAAGGGATTTTAAACCGCATTTATGCATCTCTTACAATATTATAATTGTGTTTTATGCAGACCTGCCTGCGTTTGGAGCTCCGGCAAACAAAGTTGAGTTAGTTTTTTTTTCCCTTAAGCCTCAAATGGCAGAACTTTGTAACTTGCGGTTGTATATTACCCACATTTTAACACTTTTACCGTGTACGGTTAATTAAATTTGCAGTATTTGTACGTTTATTTTTTAAATCCTTTTTCCTGCATTTTCATAGTGTTCCAGTTTTTGTCTTTGAACATTTACAGTATTCCACATTATGCAAAAAAAAAAAAATCGTTAGGGCTGGTTTATATTTTTTTCGCCCAAAATTATTAAACAATTAATTTAAGGAATGAATTATTTAAAAATATAATTTATTCGGTTTGAAATTCATTAATAATGTTTTGTATCCTTTGTGTAAAGTTTAGTTTTTTTAAGGGCTTAATGAATTTGTGAATTATTAATGAATTCCATATTTAATAAATTCATTAATATTTGAAAAAGAATTTGAAAATATGAATGTATTTTTTTTTAAAGAAAATAATGAAATAGAGAAGAGATTTAATAATTCATAGCTTAATAAATGATTAAAAATAAAAAAATATAATAACCAAGGATAATTATAAGTTGAAAAAGTGAATCCTTTTTTATGATTTAAATACCATATACTGTATCTAAATATGCAATTCCTAAAATTAGCTGTAGCTTATCATTAAGATAGAAATATGTTTGTATATATGTATGTACAGTGGTCACAGTTAAAATGGCCCACCCTTGCAAATTTATATATTTTGAAATATTTTTTTCGGAAAAAAGAGAATAATTAATAAAAGTTTAGTTTATTTTTGAATAAAATTTATTTATTATTTAGTTTAAAAATTTTACTTTTTCAAATAGAAGGCACTGCAAAAATAATCACTCAATAAGAATGGACTAAGGACTAATATTAGTCAAACTAGTGCATGTTTTATACCACTATATGAGTTTGCGCTGATGTTTGTAAACACCAAAAATATTTCATATAGACCCATCGTTTATTATACCGATTGATTCAGAATCATTTTTTGAGTCGATTTGTCCGTCTGTCCGTCCGTCTGTGTGTTCATGTAAATCTTGTAATCAAACTACAGGTCGAAAATTTGAATATATTTTGACAAAATTCGGTATTTAAGCTTTTATAGACCATAGGACGAACGCTATTGAAATTGTTGAAAATCGGTGCATGTTCAGATCTTGTACATATATTAATTAGCACTTAACAAATATAGGACAATTCTTAGTCATAGGCTCATATAAAGCCGATTCCCGATCTTCACTTAAACCTATCAAAAAACAAAAATATTGCACATATTTTTCTCAAATTTGGTTTGTATATATATATTTTTTTTTAAATAAGTGACCACCAAATGTGGTCACGATCGGTCCATTTCTCGATGTAGTCCCCATATAAATATAGCATCCGATATGAAATTTTTCAGACCTGCCGAAAAATATAATAAAAATTCCTATCAGATTTATCTTATGCTTATTTGCTATACCCAATTAGCTGGACCTAAGACGTATTCTCTAAATGCATATAGGGTACCACATAGTCGGTCTAGACCGCATATAATTTCGTAACTTGTTTCTATTGGATTTTAGTATGAATTGATGACCCTAACTCACGATTCAAACTATGGCTATGCATAATTATTGTTTGTTTTGAAAAGTTTTGGGAAAAATTCGGGACAATTATAAAAGAAAGTAGAAGGATCCGGTATTAACGTAATTTAATCTGTTGATTTTATTATGGCACCCCTCATATCAATAGTCGTATAATTTTGTATGATCTTATAAGTTATTAATAAGTATAGCCCAGTCAAAATTTAACTGGTTCGGACAAGAGGGCGTAGCACAGTGCTTTGTCCCCATATAACGATGGGACAAAAATAGAAGGAGTTGTCATAGATTTGTGAAATATAGTACACTAACGTAAAATGCTTTAATTAAGAAAAATCTGAATTTTTGGAAAAATCGGACCAAGGACACGCCCACCTCCCATATGATTTAAAATTATAAATTGTTACTTTAGCTATATCAATGAACGAAAAATTATGAAAATGTGTGTATATGATACATATAAGCCTAGTAATGTGTGTGTCAATCCTTATTGTAATTGCTACAAGGACTCTAGGTCCTACCATATATCCTTTATTTTAAATACGCTATAACGCACAGAAACCGTATCCGATTTTCAGGAAACTTGGCACCTAGATTGATATTTACTAAACACATATTTTTAATAAATTATATTAAAATCGAACTGAAAATATAGAAAATATAAAAATATCCATTTTTTAAAAATGAGTCTGAAATACCTTTGCAAGAAGACATTAAAATAGGGGGAGTGACAAATTCACCACTTTCTTTTTTTTTATATAAAATAATTAACAACATATCTCGTTCCATTTTTAGATTCACTGTTGTATTAAACCCTTGCATGTTAGTAAAATTTCAACAAAAATCGTGAATTTAAAAATTTTTTAAATTATTTTTTTTTTATTTTTGTTTTGGAAAAATGTTTTTTATAATTTTTTAGTAATTCATTAGACAATTATATAAACTTACAAAAACAGAAGAACACTCTATCGAGGCATAACCTGGTCGATTATTAATCCTGTTCTTTTTTTAAACTCATTTTGAATTCTTGCTTTATTTACTAAAAACTGATTTTTGTTTTCTTTACATACCCGCCAAGTTTTGAAGGGAAGCCGATAAGAAATATGAAGCAAACATTCGAAAAATCGAATCCAACAATGAAGAGTTGAATGTCCATACTTGTATGTTTATGTTATTCATCTCCGTTGGGCTTGCATTGCAAATAATGTACCTGTTTGTTGCATTTGTATTGCTTAAAATATTTGCTACTGTACCATCTATCATTGTACAATGAATACCATACGAAACTTGTACTATTGAGCAGTTTACTTCAAAAAAATCACACTCTAAATTTTTAATACTCGTATTCTCATCCGCTTCATTAAAAACCTTCATTATTAGGTCTGGATTCTCTTTTTCTAAAACAAATTTAATAGGCCTACAATATAACGTAGAAGACGGCGTTTTATTAACCCACACTTCTTCTTTTGATTCAAAGTTTATCGTCCTAAGTAACCGTTTGGTTTTCATTTTCAAATATTTGTTTATAACGGCTATGACCCCATATTTGCAAATTTACGAGAAGTTGCTTGTTTTATCTTGTACTTCACAAATTTTTAAAACAGTTTCTACGGTTCTACGCAATATAGTTTTTAAGTTTACTTGTGCTGAAATTTCATTTGCTGTAACAGGTGGTATTCATTTTTGCTTTCCGGTCCTCAACGCATACATAGATGGCAAACAATTTGGATGTAATTCATTGATTGCTTGGCGAAGAACATTGTATTTAGCACCCTCTAGTAAAGGTTTAGCACATTACACTAATATCATCTTATTTTATTTTTCACTATTCTTTTTTTTTTAAATTTAGGGTTATTCAACATAATTTAAATCTCTATTTGAATATTAAACTCTTTTAAATTGATTAAATTCAAGTAAAATAATCAATTTAGACATTTTTAAAAACCTTTTTTTAAGTTTGTGGCAAAAAATAATTTTTGATAGTCTATTAGACAATAGTATAAACTTACAAAAACCAAAGAAAAAAAATGGTAACTTTTATATATATTTTTTTTATATTCCATCGAACATGTGTAATTTTAGAAATTCTACCAAAAATAGCTTTTTTGAAGCTAAATAAAAAAAATATTTCAAAAATATATTTTATAACCTTATTTTTATTTAATTACAAATATATCAAAGCAATTAAAAAACAAAACTTCAAAGCAGTTTTTAAAAAAGTCAGTTTTTGACAATTATTTTCTTCAAACAACAAAAAACCTTTTTTTTGATCCGTCATTTTAGCTTAAAATTCTCTGAATTTAGTGACCTCTGGTGGCGACAAAGCGAGACTAACAAAAATAATTCTATCAATTTTTACTGAGATACATTCATATCTGTCGAATAAGATATATCATAATTGGAAAAAAAAATTTTTTTTTTCGATTTTTGTCTATGGGACAAAGCACTGTGCGTAGTAACTCCCAGACAAATTAATATCTGGAGTACTATGACTGCGAGAATCTTGAAATTTTCATTATGGAGTGATATCGCACACGTTTTTCTTCTTAACTTTTTTCACAAGCATTTTAAAAATTTTTTTATATATAATTTATCTTCAGGGGCACGAAAATTATGTTTCATAAAAAATGCTCCTACCGCATAATGGACGGCGGAAAGTATGTACTGGCAGATTTTTCGCAGCTTCCAGGTTAAAATTTGTATGTTACTAATGCTCGATGAAATATTAAAGATAAGTTAGAACCCAAAAGCAGACAAAATTTCCACAAATGTTCCTGGTATGGCAACCAATTTTCTGATGTGGCAAAAGAAGCAATACATTTTATAAGACGGGCTCTATAAATACCGAAATATATATTAAGAAATTTTTAGAAAAAAGACTACTTACTTCCTTTCCATTATTATTATTATTATTGTCACTGTGCCCAATATGGTTTGGCAAATACCATACAAAGTAAACTATATGGAATGCCATGATAGTGAGAGTAGTGAAACTTTGTGTAAGCTCACAGGTTCCTAATGTGAGTAGTAGAGTCTAGTAAGGGTGAAATTGGACTAATGGGCATAGAACTTTTCATACCATTGTAGAGTCAAATATTATTAATGTAATTGCGAAATATGCAATGAAGGCGGGTTTTTCATTACCAGCAGACGATCACGCATCCCAGACTATAGTGGGACTATAGTTTCTTTGGAGCCCTAGTTCATGGTATTCAACTCTTCATTTAACTCACACACCACCCTACCAATCGAGTTGTAAATATTAAATTTGGATTCACCAACAGAGATAGCATATTTTCAAACCACAAAATTCTTTAAAACTGTTATATTGTTTTTATCGCCAATGAAGTGTCCTTCTGGGCAATTTAATCAGCATTTTGAAAACATTTCGCACTGTTTCTATGTTGCAAACAATGTCAAGTTGTCGTGGTTTGTTTATTACTTTTTAAGGAATCCAACATTCATCTCCTTTAAAAAAATTTTTTGGAAAAAACTTGTAACACTGTGGCACATTTTCGGGCTCATTTCTGGGGGGTAGGCTCTCCAAGGGGTTTGAAGGTTTTGCTGTACTGGCCAGTACTTTCACCCTGATTTGGAATTTTTCAACCCCCCCAGAATGGCTGTTGTACAGTGTAATTGGTTTCAAACTTAAATAATATTAATCATATTTCACTACGTTCCACAATTTCAGCTATTTGTCACTGACTTTTTGCTAATTTATAATGCTAAATAACTAAGATTCTAGCAGGTATTTAAGCAGATAAATGTATCTGAATAAATTAGACAAAAAATAGCAATTTAATTTATTAAGAAATAAATACATTATCGTTATTTCTTTAATTTTTGTTAGCTGTTAATTAACATACAAATATGTATGTTAATTAAAATATCACGTGTGTCCGATCACAGGGGAGATATGTAAATTTCTAGTAATTAAAGATTTTTTATTGCACTTTTTTAAAATCAAACAGACAGAGTCATCTATGTATCACTTATAGCAATCATTTTTTATTTTCCATTTTTAGTTTTTTATTTTTAATTTTTTATTTTTAACTTTTTATTTATTTTTTTCATTTTTAATTTTTTATTATTCATTTTTTATTTTTCATTTTTCATTTTTTATTTTTTATTATTAATTTTTTATTTTTTATATTTTATTTTTTATTTTTCACTTATCTTTTTTCATTTTTCATTTTTTATTTTTCATTTTTCATTTCTCATTTATCATTTTTCATTTATCTTTTTTCATTTTTCATTTTTTATTTTTCATTTTTCATTTTTTATTTTTCACTTTTTATTTTTCATTTTTTTTTTTTATTTTTCATTTTTTATTTTTCATTTCTTATTTTTCATTTTTAATTTTTCATTATTTATTTTTCATTTTTCATTTTTCATAATTCATTTTTTATTTTTCATTTTTCATTTTATATTTTTTATTTTATATTTTTTATTTTTAATTTTTAATTTTTTATTTTTATACCCTCCAAATAAATAAATTCCTGAGACCCCAAAAAAATAAATTTTCTTGAACCTTGTAACAAAGGAAGTTGATTTACCGATGACCGGCTGTCCGTCTGTCTGTGGAAATCACGATCACGCCGTCAATATCTAATCTAGACCGTTCGTTTTTGTATAAAATCGTTTATTAACATCCCAAAGGAGTTGCTATTTAAAATCGTCAAAATTGGACAAAGGGTTCACGAGCTATGAATGAAACTTTGAAAAAACTCTTGAAAAAAATTTTTTTTCAGTGTGTTTGTTGTTTTTCTTTAGATATGTTTCATATGTTGTAATTCTTCGTATTGTTGTGTGTATATTAATACTGCACGTGTCACATTGGCCTAAGCAAGTTTTACCACATATTTTTTTTTATCATTAAAATTAAATATTAAAAATTAAAAATGAATAAAAATAAAAAATGGAAAATGGAAAATGAAAAAATGAAAAATGGAAAATGAAAAATGTAAAATGAAAAATGGAAAATGAAAATTGAAAATTGAAAAATGAAAATTGAAAATTGAAAATTGAAAAATTAAAAATGAAAAATGAAAAATGAAAAATGGAAAATGAAAAATGAAAAATTGAAAATCGAAAATGGAAAATGAAAAATGGAAAATGAAAAATGGAAAATGAAAAATTGAAAATCGGAAATGGAAAATGGAAAATGGAAAATGGAAAATGAAAAATGAAAAATTAACAATGGAAAATGGAAAATGAAAAAAGAAAAATTAAAAATGGAAAATGAGAAACGGAAAATGGAACATGAAAAATGAAAATCGAAAAACGGAAAATGGAAAATTGAAAAAGAAAAATGGAAAATGAAAAATTGAAAACGAAAAATGAAAAATGAAAAATGGAAAATGGAAAATGGAAAATGAAAAATTAAAAATGAAAAATGGAAAATGAAAAATGAAAGAATGGAAAATGAAAAATGGACAATGAAAAATTAAAAATAAAAATGAGAAATGAGAAATGGAAAATGAGAAATTAAAAATGGAAAATGAAAAATGAAAAAACGGAAAACGAAAAATTAAAAATGGAAAATTAAAAATGAAAATTGGAAAATGGAAAATTGGAAAATGAAAAATGGAAAATTGAAAGTGAAAAATGGAATATGGAAAATGAAGAATGGAAAATGAAAAATTTAAAATTAAAAATAGCAAATGGAAAATGAAAAATGAAAAATTAAAAATTAAAAATTAAAATTAAAATTAAAAATTAAAAATTAAAAATTAAAAATTAAAAATTAAAAATTAAAAATTAAAAATTAAAAATTAAAAATTAAAAATTAAAAATTAAAAATTAAAAATTAAAAATTAAAAATTTAAAATTAAAAATTTAAAATTAAAAATTAAAAATTAAAAATTAAAAATTAAAAATTAAAAATTAAAAATTAAAAATTAAAAATTAAAAATTAAAAATTAAAAATTAAAAATTAAAAATTAAAAATTAAAAATTAAAAATTAAAAATTAAAAATTAAAAATTAAAAATTAAAAATTAAAAATTAAAAATTAAAAATTAAAAATTAAAAATTAAAAATTAAAAATTAAAAATTAAAAATTAAAAATTAAAAATTAAAAATTAAAAATTAAAAATTAAAAATTAAAAATTAAAAATTAAAAATTAAAAATTAAAAATTAAAAATTAAAATTAAAAATTAAAAATTAAAAATTAAAAATTAAAAATTAAAAATTAAAAATTAAAAATTAAAAATTAAAAATTAAAAATTAAAATTAAAAATTAAAAATTAAAAATTAGAAATTAAAAATTAAAAATTAAAAATTAAAAATTAAAAATTAAAAATTAAAAATTAAAAATTAAAAATTAAAAATTAAAAATTAAAAATTAAAAATTAAAAATTAAAAATTAAAAATTAAAAATTAAAAATTAAAAATTAAAAATTAAAAATTAAAAATTAAAAATTAAAAATTAAAAATTAAAATTAAAAATTAAAAATTAAAAATTAAAAATTAAAAATTAAAATTAAAAATTAAAAATTAAAAATTAAATATTAAAAATTAAAAATTAAAAATTAAAAATTAAAAATTAAAAATTAAAAATTAAAAATTAAAAATTAAAAATTAAAAATTAAAAATTAAAAATTAAAAATTAAAAATTAAAAATTAAAAATTAAAAATTAAAAATTAAAAATTAAAAATTAAAAATTAAAAATTAAAAATTAAAAATTAAAAATTAAAAATTAAAAATTAAAAATTAAAAATTAAAAATTAAAAATTAAAAATTAAAAATTAAAAATTAAAAATTAAAAATTAAAAATTAAAAATTAAAAATTAAAAATTAAAAATTAAAAATTAAAAATTAAAAATTAAAAATTAAAAATTAAAAATTAAAAATTAAAAATTAAAAATTAAAAATTAAAAATTAAAAATTAAAAATTAAAAATTAAAAATTAAAAATTAAAAATTAAAAATTAAAAATTAAAAATTAAAAATTAAAAATTAAAAATTAAAAATTAAAAATGGAAAGTGGAATATGGAAAATGAAAAATGGAAAATGAAAAATGAAAATATAAAAATGAGAAATGGAAAATGAAAAATAGAAAACGGGAAATGAAAAATTAAAAATGGAAAATGGAAAATGAAAATTGAAAAATGAAAATTGAAAAATGAAAAATGGAAAATGAAAAATGGAAAATGAAAAACGAAAGATGAAAATTGAAAAGTGAAAAATGGAAAATGATAAAAAAATTAAAATTTAAAATGAAAAAGGTGGAGGGTATCAAATATTCGGTTCAGCCGAATTTAACACTCTTACATGTTTCTTTTTATTTTTTTATTTTTCAGTTTTAATTTTTTTTCATTTTTCATTTTTAATTTTCAAACAGGTTATTACATATCATAAGTTGTTCACCAATACATTCATAAGTCACACCGATTTTGTCTTATGTCTCACAAAAAATATTAATACTTATCATACATATCTATAAAGGTAGGCCATTTTCACTCTGAGTCACTGTATAGAGACTTAACAGCATTATCATAGATACTTTTTTCTATAATTTCTGTACTTTTGTTCATTTAAAGTTTATCTTTTTTTTTGTTTTGAGTCTATGTTTTATGTGCTTTCCACAAAAAAGGTTTTTAGTTTGCAATTTTGTACAAATGAGAAAATCTGCAGTTTTTCTTGGTTTAGTGGTTTTTAGAATGTCATCATGGTGCTGTGAAAAGTTATCACTTTTTGTTAAGTTAGTTTTGCTGCTGCGGCTAAATATAGCCTTTGAGTTACACAACAAAAAGCCAGTAAATGTGGTTTATTTGTATGCATTGTATTTTAAGCACCCTATTCCGTTTTTAGCATATGCCTGGAAATAAAGTTTTTTGGGCAGAATTATTAAGATGTGTTTTCAACCTAGGATTATTAGTAAAACGAATGTTATAACCTATACCACCATGTAGCAAGGGTACAATGAGTTTATAGTGATATTTGTAAATAATTAAAATATTGGATTTACCAACTGATTCAGAATCGCTTTCTGAGTCGATCGACTTTACGTCTGTCCATCTGACATCTGTCCGTCTCTTTGTCCATGTAACCTTGTACATAAATAACAGGTCGAAAGTTGCCATATATTTTTTAAAATTAAATTTTGTACATACGCTTTTAATTAGAGCCTAGGCTCGACTACTGGAGTAGTAAAAATTAACATTTTTAATGTTTGAAAGCATGTAAATACCAGTCTTTAGTGTAAAAATATATACTTTTTGGAATCGTACAAGTACCAGCAATATAATACTTAAAATTCACCTGATTTGGACTGTCCGACTGGCGTGGGACCACATTCCATACAAATGTATGGAAATATACCCGTCATAAATGTTTGACAGCATTTAACAAAAATTTTTCCAAAAATACATGGTATTATTTTATATATTTTTGTGTCAGTTATATTGGTAGATTACCCACTCTCCTAAAATATTGAAGCCTTTTAATAAAAACTGTGGCGTGGGCTAACTAGTAGTTAGTAACTACTACGCGAAAAAGTCACTTTTCACTCAAATGCATGAAAATATCTTCGTATAAGTTTAATGTATGTTACAAATTTTTTTCAAGAACACTTTGAAAAAACTATTAGTATTTTTATTTAAATTTATGTAGATGATGGAACTACTCCTCGAGAAAGATCAAAAATTTTGCAAAAAGTCTAAAAAAAATTTTATATTTTTACACTGTCTGCAAACGACTATAATCATAGATTACTAAATAAAAATGTTAATCCATTCCGAACAAAATTGTGGCGCCGGTATAGAACTACTTGACTGAAATTGACCAGAATATGCTCTTATTTCCAAAATATTTTTATCAATGACTTAATTAAAAACAAGTACAAAAATTAAAGTCGGTATAGACCGGCTATACGATACCCTATACCATGCGTTTAGAGATCCTATCTCTTAGGTCCAACTAATTAGATACAGAAATTAAGTATAAATTGGAGTGACTTTGTTATTAATTTTTTTGCCTTCGGATATGAAAAAGTTCATATCGGATGCTATATTTATATGGGGACTAGGTCGAAAAATGAACCGATCCTAATCATATTTGGTAAGGTCACCTATATTTTGCCAAAACATATACAAACCAATTTTTAGAAAAATCTGTGTAATGTTTTTGTTTTTTAATAGATTAAGTGATGATCGGAAGTCAGCTTCTTATGGGGGCTATGACTAAGAATTGTCCTATAGGGTTTATTTTTGGACAACTGATATAATTGGATGTAATAGACATACACAAACCCAATTTGACCAAGATCTATATGATAATTTGGATATTATGGCAATTTAAGTCGATCTCATAAGGGTCCTTTGTATGGGGACTAGGTCTGAACATTAACTGATTTTTACCAATTTCAATAGCGTTCTATGGCCGATAGCAGTTTATTTACTAAATATTATTAAAATATATTTCTATTTGCTACCTGTAGTTTGATTACAAGGTTTACATGGACATACAGACGGACGGCTCAGAAAGTAATTCTGATTAAAATTGGGCAACTGCTCGAAAAAGATCAGCCACTTTCTAAACAAAATGTGTGAAAATTTTTTCCTATTTCAAGTTTAATGTAATATAACAAAAAATTTTTCATGATTACTTTTTAAAATTTTTACTGTTTGCAGTTGCAAATATATTAATAATTGTCGGTTGCAAAACTACTCCATTGAAATTTGGCATCGATTTTCAAAAGTTATTAAAGGAACACATGGTAAAAATTTATAGTTTTTAAAGTTGAAAATATGAGGAAATTACGTACTTCAAATTTTAAAGTAATCCGCCCAAAATTGTGGCTCGGGCGAACTACTACCCGAAAAAGATCATAGACTTCCCATACAAAAGTGTGAACATTTGCTCATATTCCAAGTGTGAGATAATTTTACAGAACATTTTCCATAATTTTATTTTATAGAGTTGCAAATGCAAGGACTGTATTTAATTTAAATTTTAAAACATTCCGACAATAATTGAAGCACCCAGTGCAACAACAAGATAACTCCACTTTTTTGCGAAATAGGTTTTTTAATGCAGAAATAAAAAAAAAAATCTGCGTTGTTCGGTGCACAAAAAATACATCTAACTTGACTCTAGGATACGGAAACTCGCTTTTGGAGTTTTGTTTTCAAAACGGAGCAAGAACACGACATCTCCTGGAGTTGAGTTGTCTTGTTTTTGCACCGCTTTTCAAACAATAAGCCTTAAGCCACATGTCAACTTTTAGTTGCCGGCAATCAAAAAACACAAATTTTTCAAAACAAGTGTGAGTGTGGTGTGAGCAAAGAGACGAGAGCGTAGTTACATATTTATTCTCTTTTATTTAATGTTCTCTATGTGTCCCCCACTGCCCTAGAGTATGTTGTGTGTGAGATCAACTAAGAACGCGTCTCTGACGCATCCTACTGTGTACTTTTTGCTTAGCATCTAGTGGTCTGTTTTGAAAAATGTGTCAGTTGGTTCTTGGTGCTAGGATACGGTGCAAGTATACATGTGTTAATAATAAATTTAAAACAATGAGTGAAAGTGAATCATATTTTTCCATATCGGGTTCCGAATATAAAAATGGATCTGATGATGAGGAGACATCGAGTAGTGTTGATACTTTACCTGTTCAAAAAGGTAAAAAATTCATTAAAATGTTTAAGTTTTCAGTTAATGTTATTGGTTTGTATGGCTTTAGGAAAAAAGCGTGTGCGCAATCAGAACGCGTGGAAAAGGAACGTAGCTAAAAGGAAGAGAGCAGAAGGCAAAAAGTATCCAAACCGTACCGTTGCAGCAAAAACAATGGGCCAGCCTTGCAGTTGCAGAAAAAAATGTTTTGATTATGGACGTCAGAATCAGTATGCCAAAGTTTTTCAAGAATTTAATGAGCTGGGAAATAAAGAAAAACAAGACGCATATTTGTGTGGATTAATAAGGCAAAATGCAGTTAAAATTCCAAAATAAATATTTTATACGTGGCATGAAACATGAAATAGAGGTATGTAAAAAAGCATTTTGTTCAGTTCATGGAGTCCATAAAAGTCGCATCGAAAGACTCTCAAGCTTTTTGGTGAAAAAAGTAACTGCGCCCTCTGACATGAGAGGTCGTCACGCAAACAGAGTAAATAAGATTCCAGAAGATGTTGTTCAAAATATTGACAGCCATATTAAAAGTTTCCCAAAAAGATCTTTTCACTACAGCCAAAATAAGGAATCGAAGTACTTACCTTCCGATTTACTCTTTACTTAGAAAAGTTTGAGCCAAGCGCGTTTGCATTGATGGCTGAAGAAAATGGTAACCCAAAGCCAACAGTTACATACGATTTTTATAGGGAATACTTTGCGAAAAATTTTAAGCTTTCTTTTGGATCACCTAGATCAGACACTTGCCAGACGTGTGATAGCCATGAAAAGAAAATAGCTGCAGCTGATTCTGAGGAAGAAAGACGTGCACTCAAAGTTGCGAAAGATCTTCACGAAAAGAAGGCTAAGGCGTTTTATGATGATCTACGCGAAAAAAGCTGATTACAAGACCCGACAGTTGAGTGCCTTACTTTTGATTTCCAACAAAATTTGCCACTTCCGCTAATACCATCGGGTGATGTCTTTTATAAAAGGCAGTTATGGGTGTTTAATTTTTGTATTTTTCAATGCAGTACCAAAAAAAAGCTACATGTACAGTACCAAAAAAAGCTACATGTACATGTATGATGAGACAATCGGGAAAAAAGGTCCAAATGAAGTAATCAGCTTTAAAAGCTGATTACTTCATTTGGACCCTTCTTTTCCCGATTGTATCATCATACATGTACATGTAGCTTATTCCATTGCGTACTGTAAACATGTAGCTTAAAAGTATATTTATATGGTTGTAAAACACAAAAATATAAGCCTTATTGAACATCACTTGCCAGAACCAGGACACAGTTTTTTGCCCTGCGATCGCTCTTTTGGCGTTATAGAGAAACAGAAACGTCGAGTAGAACGCCTTTACCTGCCAAAAGACTAGCAGAATTTAGTGGACAAGTGTTCCAACAAATTTAAAGTTATATCAGTGAGCAATGAGAACATATTTGATTTTAAAACGAGCTTGGCTCCGTTTTACAAAAAAACGGTCACGAACAAAGATCATATTAAATGGACCATTTCAAAATATCGAAGATTTTGCTACAAAAAAGAACAAAATTTCGTAAGTATTTCAGCTTCTTGTAATCACCATGGGCCATTAACAAAATTCGATATAGCAATGAAAGCAAACTTCCAGGATAACCCCTTCGAGTCAAAACTTTTATACACAACTAATCTAGCCATCAACCCGAAAAAATATGACGATGTTATGAACTTGGCACAAAAGTATGTTCCTCCATCGGATATACATTTTTATGATAATTTAATGTCGCAGCAGTCTATTCAAGAAGCTGAAAACACTGACTATGAAGATGACAACGAAGGACCCCTTTAATTTTTACCAATATCGGTGCAAAAACAGGACAAGTCCAAAAGCAAAATTATTTTTTTTTTACTTTAAAATACAACTTTTTAATATGTTTTTGAATTAAACAAATTTGTTTTGATTATTTCTTTTCAAAATTAAAAAATATTTTGCAATTCTTTTGGTTTCTTATTTTTGAGAAAGTTTTTTTTAATTTTCTCAACATTTTAAAAAGTGGAGTTATCCGGTTGTTGCATTGGCTGCTTCAATTGTTGGGCGGGTGAAGGAACTACTACTCGAAAAAGATCAGCCACTTTCTATATAAATGTATGAAAACATTCACTCACATGGAAGTTTGACATAATTTTCCAAAAAAATACATTGCAGAAATGAATAGATATAGTGAACCCCCTGTCAATACATAATTTTTGTTCGGCTCGGTAATGTGGAGCTCTGCTTTTGACTCTTAAGGACGGTTGCTATTGAAATCGGTGAAAATTGGTACATGTTCAGACTCATTCCCCATAAAAATGTTCGCTATGGGAATTACATAATATTAATAGGTAAGGCGAATTTTTGTGACCGATGTAACTTTGGCAGTTTTAAACCGATTTTGACCAAACATACCTCATTTGAAAGATATTTCTTTTTAGCTGTCCATCAGACTTACAGGTTTGCACCGCCTGGAACATTTTTTTAAGTAATGCCTGGTTTTCGCTATGTCATATAAACTGACAAAAAACAATTCCCCACACTGACATAATTTAATTTTCTATTCATAACGTTTTTACTACATCTGATAAACGAACACAAAATCTGGCGTTCAAACACAAACATGCTGGCAATCACAACATATTAAACCCCGTTTTCATACAACTGACAATAATTGACAACAATTGCCATTGAAAATGAAATAATGAAAACCAGGCATCAAATTCATTTAAAGTTTCTACTAACACATACATAAAATTATACAACGTTGTGTTTGCAAAAATTCAATACGAAAAGCCCTGTGTTGAATTGAAAAATAATTTTGAACATAAACCAATAACGATAATAACGCAATCGAATTTCATTATAATAATTGCATATCACATGTCCAGTGTTGAATTGTGAATCGCCTAAAGTTAGCATCTTATTAAGCTCTTATTTTTGTGTGTTCAACAAATATTTATAATCAAATAAATTTAATGAATTAAATAAATTAAAAAAAAAAAATTGAAAGAAATACATTGAATGAAAAAATAAAACTTCCTAGAATCTGCACTAGAACTTCGAGGGCTGGGCTCTGCTAGTTACATTTATTGTCCTAAGATCTAGATTATAATATATCGTGGTAAAATTTGATTTGGGGGTGTTAATTATATACATAAGTCATCGCTTCAAAAACAAATTTAGCCACATATAAAACAGCCTCCCGATATCTATAATATTAATAGGCTAGGCGATTTCTTGTGACCGAGTTTTGTTCTACCGTTTTTTCCCGATTTTGACCAAACGTATATTATTGAAAAGGTATTTCTTTTTAACCATTTTGCAGATTTACAGATTTTTAAGTTTTTTAAGTTTTTTCCTCTATTTTGATTAAATTGCATTTAAAGTTGTTACTAGAATTTACATAAAAGTATACATATGCTATGTGTGTTTTATTAAATTTGTTAATGTGTTTCCTAATGAGTTTGTTATCTTCATTCATAATAATAATAAACCACTAAAGTGTTGGCTTGTGAATTGGCTAAGTTGAAAAATAAAGCTGCCTAGAAATTGCACTCGAATTTCGAGCGCTGGAATCTGCTAGTTTATATAAATCTATGTACAGACTTACAAGTATAAAATGTTTTTCTCGAATTTGGTTTGTATATATTTCTGAAACACATAAGTGACCTCACGAAATATGATTTGTTTCGGATCATGTTTGAACTGAGTTCTCAAACAGGGTGTTTTTTTTTTTAGAGTTTTATAACTTTAAATTAAAATAAAGTGAAGCAAAATATATTTAATATCAATTAGGCTTTATTGCATAGATAATTTTATGCCACGGCTGGCGCGTACACGCCGCTATCTGGACCTCTAATTTTCACACACGTTTTGCAGAATTTGCGGACGTATTTCGCCAATAACGCAGAATTGACGGCGTTTACGATGGTTGTTTGGCTTTAATTCTTGCACAAGTTGAATCTTAAAAGCTCGTAAGCCAATATTCCTTAGTAAAATCTTCCATGTAGTGGATGCACAATAGGGTGGCCCTTGATTATATGGAGGGAAAAAAAAGTGTTCTAACTCTCGGTTGAATAGTAAAAAAAGTGAGAAATACAAAGTTTTGGGCCATTCAAAAAACATTTAGAGGTGGCTCAACGCGATTGAAAATTTCAAGTGTGTTTATATGGGGAAAATATGACTTTTTTTTTCAGATTTTACGAAAATTTCGTTCTATAGTTTAACTTTTCCGACAAATTGTTATATAATTCTGGATAAGTATTAAATTATCTTTCCAAAAAGCTATAAGACTTCAAAATTGAATAAAAACTCGCCAAGAAATAGCAAATGCCACAGACCACTTTTGTGCCAAAAAAAAAAAAACCTAGGTCAAGAAATTTGATGGCATTTTTTTCAACTTCAAGAAATTAATTATAGCCAACATTTTGTTTTAGCCTCTATTCCTATAAGTACTCAGATATGGAGTATTGTTTTAGTACCACCTTGTTAATCTAGTAAGCATTGAGACCGAAAATGGAAAATTTTTTGATATAATTTTGAAAACTCCTTTTTCAAGTTTTGAAAAATTTTCTTATACAAAATTTAAAAAAAATTTGATCTAGGTCCTTAAGGTCTTGTTACATGCGTGTTAGAGATCAACTGTGTGAATTTCTAGGTAAATCTCTATGCCAAAATTTTGACGACAAGGATTTTATTTTTGCGGATTTCGAGAAAAATGGGATTTTTGTAAAATATTCTGTAAATGTACTATTTCTAAATACTTTGTATCAAAAATTCATCACTTTTCTACTTTTAAATGTTTTGTTTTATCTTAATAGCCTTGGGTTTCGGAAAAAAATATTATGACCCCATTAAACCTTTTGGAAGTGAGGTCACATATGACCCCAAGCTAATAAAAACAATTTATTCAGAATATTCAAATATTTTGTGAGTGCTATTGAATTTTTGGATGCGACGCTTAAAATATAATAGTAAATGAGTAGAACTTCCGTTCCTAAAATTTCAGATAAAGCCGAGAACGTTAACACATTATTTTCCAAGGCCAGCTTTGGATTTAAGATATTTTTAAATAAAAATTACCGAAAACGAGTTTTTATATTAAACTCGATGAAACCACTATTTAGAATTTAAGAAATATAATTCGTTAAATTTTTATTTATTTAACCCTGCTGTTTCTATTTCTTGACGAGTTTTAATTCGATTGAAATTTTATAGCTTTTTGGAAAGATAATTTAATACTGATCCCGAATTATATAACAATTTGTCGAAAAAATTAAACTATACAACGAAATTTTCGTAAAATCTGAAAAAATCATATTTTTCCCATATAAACACACTTGAAATTTTCAATCGCGTTGAGCCACCTCTTAATGTTTTTTGATTGGCCCAAAACTTTGTATTTCTCACTTGTTTTGCTATTCGCATATTTCTAGGGGTTGCGACCGAGAGTTTGAACACTTTCTTTATTAAGGGCCACCCTAATGCACACATCCGCATTTGCCTATAATAGAACCAAATTGATTGATTTGGGTCTTCTCCAATGCTTTGCTTTACAGCAGCTACAGCTTGCTCGGTGCGCACTGTTTGGCGTCCTACGGGATGCACATTATCATTAAGAGTAAAAGTGGTGCGAAAACGATCCATAGTTATTTGAATTAGCCGCTCTGATGAACGATTATGACTACCATAAAATGGGATAAGTTCACGATACGTTTGATGAACAGAACCATTATTTTGATAGAGAATTTCAATAATTTGCGAGCATTGTTCTTGTATATGTAAGTCTATCCATGATGAAATGGCAAATCGAACTAAACAAAAGGCTACTATCAGCTGTTAAATCGGTTGTCAATTAAAGCAGAGCTACAAACTCAAAGTTGTGAACCTCTAAAAAAACACCCTTTATATCACTCGCATCTGATATAAACTTTAAAATATTTGCTGTCACAAATGTCTGACAATCTCACTTAAATTTGACATGTGCTCATGACGATTAATGACATCACCCAGTGGTGAGGTTGGACCTAAGACCTTATCGTTGTATTTTCCTGTATATAAAATATCATATATAAATCCATGGCTTAATTAGTTGAGCAGAATTTAATTTTTTGCTGGATATTTTCTGATGTTACAAATGAAATTGTCCATTTAAATGATTATTTTCTGCGGCGTAGGGTATACACATAATGTAATAGTCTTCTTTAACCATTTATTTTAATTTTCTGTTTATGTTTTATTTCTTAAGCTGTATTAAGAGTACTTAAATTGCATATAATATGCAAACTTGTTAAGTTTTATCCAAACAATTTACACAATTAATTATCAAAGTTTTGTACTAGCAGTATAATAAACGTGTTTATTGAATCATAAAGATATTATTATAAACTTTATTTTCATTATGTTCACATAATTGTCATCGATATCGTAGTTTTTGACAAGTAGAAATACAAATTAATTAAAATTATTAATTGTAATGAAACAGAATTTTAAATGAATGAAATTGTTTTATAATTGAACTATTGTTTTAAATATTTATCTATATTTTTTTTTATTTCAATCTTTATAAAAGACAATTTTTTCTTTCCTTTTTTTCAGGTAAGTTAACAATCTTGTTTTTAAACTTAATTGGGTACTGAACATTTTCGATTTGGCAAATATTGTTTTTATAACAAGAGTTATTAAAAAAGTTGCAAAGTTGCAATTGCAGAGAAATAAATTAACATTCATACAAATGCAAAAACATAAAAAAGCTTATAATAAATCATAAAAAAGCTTGTTGAAACAAATAATTTATAGACTGTATTTTAGTCTTTAAGATATAATACAAAAAATGAAACCAACCAAACAAGAAAAGAATGAGTACAAAAAGAAAATTATAACCAAAAAATAATCATAAAAAGTAAAGTTGGGTATTGAATGAATCAAGGTCAAGGAAACGTTATTTAATACTACAACGTCTAAATTCAGATTTGAATGAAGTGGATTAACAAAAACTTTAAAAAGTAATTGAAAACTTGAATAAAACTTTATTGATTTTTGTTAACAATAAAAAGAAGGAAGCTATATACGTATATGTGACCTCCTCCGAGAAAAGGGACCTAGTGTGTCAAAATACGGGTTGTGTCAAAAACGGTGGATTCTGGTACCTAAAAGGGTGTAGAAACTTTAAATGCGTTTTTTTCTCAAAACTTAATTTTCGCACACTAGGTCCGTTTTCTCGGAGAAGGTCACATATATAAAATTCAAAGTTTGTTTATGTACACCTTTGAACCGATCTTCTTGAAATTGTCACAGTGTCTTACTGTATAGGGGGTACGCAATTTTATATCGGCATGTGAATATTGAATAACTTAACTTGGTTCTTTTCAATTCATTTGGACAACTTTTTAAATACAACATCAGCCAAATGGCCACCTCTAGTGGCCACGTGAAAATGTGTCCCTTTTGCGGCATTTTTCATAACTTTGTCTATTATTTCGGGCCGTATGGTGATGATTTCGGCCTTATACTCGTCAATGACCTGTCAACATACTCTTTTCTTCACATAACCCCACAAAAAGAAGTACGTAGGGGTCAGATCTGGGTGGTCAGCCAATGTCGCCTTTTTCTTTTTGACATCGCACGTCCAGTGATTTTTTGCTCCAGAAACTACATTGTTTGCGTCGTAGTATGCCGTAACCACCCAGACGTTTTTCGGGCAGACGTATTGAGTTAACATCCACTGAAATCACTTTCCTTCGACCTTTTTCGCCTTCTCTGAAGAAAAATTGCCCATGGTATTTTTTCCGCAAACGCCGGCCCAAACGGTCACTTTTTTTTGTCATGTAATGGTATTTCCTGGATCTCATGTGAATGCTCCGTTGCCGAATGTGGAAATTTTGCTTGTTACCGCCGCCACAGAGTATGAAATGATCCTCGATGGTCATCAAAATTTGCTTTCAAAAATCAGGTTCAGTGTCAACCATTCGAGCGACTGTTTAGCCATATTGCAAGCGACGTGGACGGTCTGCCAGCAAAATGATTTACACTTTATACGGAAACATATGCAAATAATCCTTCAAAATATGCTGAGCACGGTGACGATACGACTCATTTGGTTTCTCTGCATTGCATGGGAACGTCTTGTGCGTTGATGAACGGTATGTGCAGTCCCGTGCTCAACTAAATTCGAACTAAACGCCGAATAGTATTGTCAGACGAAGCATCGTCTGGTGACGATATTTTTAACGGTAAGCACGTTGAGTTAACTCTACTGAATGACTATTTTCAATATATAGCGTCATTACTTCGGCACGTTGTTTTGGTGTAATACGATAAGTGGCAAAAATTTTACTGAATTGACTTATCCAAAACATTTGTTCTTAGTTCAGTCGGTTGACAAATGGCACAGTGGACCATTTCACGAGAAGGCGGTCAAAAATCCATAACTTTTGATTGGTTTGGAATTTTGTTTGGTTGGTGGGACTTTAGCCTTTAATTTTTGCTATAAAACTTAAATGTCGACCGATAACAAAAAAAATTCATGTGAGTCCGATCACAGGGGAGATGTGTAAACATCTAGTAATTAAAGATTTTTTATGGCACTTTTTTAAAATCAAACAGAGAGCGTCATCTATGTATCACTTACAGCAATCAACTGCAGGGGCTCTGCTAATATAAAAATATTTATTATTTATTATTTCAACCGGTTAATTTGTAATGTTTCATTTTTTATTTTCAGTTTTCATTTTTCGTTTTTCATTTTTTATTTTTCATTTTTAATTTTTTAATTTTTCGTTTTTGTTTTTAATTTTGAATTTTCAATTTTTAATTTTTAATTTTTAATTTTTAATTTTTAATTTTTAATTTTTAATTTTTAATTTTTAATTTTTAATTTTTAATTTTTAATTTTTAATTTTTAATTTTTAATTTTTAATTTTTAATTTTTAATTTTTAATTTTTAATTTTTAATTTTTAATTTTTAATTTTTAATTTTTAATTTTAATTTTTAATTTTTAATTTTTAATTTTTAATTTTTAATTTTTGATTTTTAATTTTTAATTTTTAGTTTTTAATTTTTAATTTTTAATTTTTAATTTTTAATTTTTGATTTTTAAATTTTAATTTTTAATTTTTAATTTTTAATATTTAATTTTTAATTTTAATTTTTAATTTTTAATTTTTAATTTTTAATTTTTAATTTTTAATTTTTAATTTTTAATTTTTAATTTTTAATTTTTAAGTTTTAATTTTTAATTTTTAATTTTTAATTTTTAATTTTTAATTTTTAATTTTTAATTTTTAATTTTTAATTTTTAATTTTTAATTTTTAATTTTTAATTTTTAATTTTTAATTTTTAATTTTTAATTTTTAATTTTTAATTTTTAATTTTTAATTTTTAATTTTTAATTTTTAATTTTTAATTTTTAATTTTTAATTTTTAATTTTTAATTTTTAATTTTTAATTTTTAATTTTTAATTTTTAATTTTTAATTTTTAATTTTTAATTTTTAATTTTTAATTTTTAATTTTTAATTTTTAATTTTTAATTTTTAATTTTTAATTTTTAATTTTTAATTTTTAATTTTTAATTTTTAATTTTTAATTTTTAATTTTTAATTTTTAATTTTTAATTTTTAATTTTTAATTTTTAATTTTTAATTTTTAATTTTTAATTTTTAATTTTTAATTTTTAATTTTTAATTTTTAATTTTTAATTTTTAATTTTTAATTTTTAATTTTTAATTTTTAATTTTTAATTTTTAATTTTTAATTTTTAATTTTTAATTTTTAATTTTTAATTTTTAATTTTTAATTTTTAATTTTTAATTCTTAATTTTTAATTTTTAATTTTTAATTTTTAATTTTTAATTTTTCATTTTTCATATTTTATTTTTCATTTTTTATTTTTCATATTTTATTTTTCATTTTTTATTTTTCGTAGACTTCCTTAAAACTATCGTCTTGTGGTGGGGGTTAGCTTAATTGACTTGATGTCTTTTGGAATATTGTACAACTTTTCCATTAATCATTGTAAGACACATTTTAAAAATACACCGGTAGGAACAACTTTTGTATTTATAACACACAGACGAACTGACGGACATCGTTAAATCGACTCATATTCCATTTCTCTTACTTATACATTGTATATGTAAGAAAGTAGGCATGATTGTGCATGGTTGATCACAATTATTGTTCTCACAAAATAATAGTTTCGAAACAGTTTTTTCATATAACAAAAGTGGGCTTGCAGAATCTTCCACTTCTCTTACATACGCATTGTGTATGTAAAAAGTAGACATGATTGTGCATGGTTGAACATGATTATTGTTTACGTTTATTAACAATACGAAATAATGCGATCGAAAAAAAACGAAATTAGGTCATAAACAACATATAAAATTTTTATTTATTTTTATTATTATCTTTTTATTTATATTTTTTTTATAACTGCTAATGAATTATTTTAGATTTTTTAATAAATTTGGTTGAAAAAATTGTTGTCGTTATTATAGGGGTGTTTCAGATTTTTCCGCTCTCTCTCTATGATTTAGAAGAAGGCAAGAATCACAATTTGTTGTACCTTACGAGAATTACATTTTTAGGCCTTTCGAGGCATGCATAAAACAGGGGGAATTTCATAAAGACATTATAAAAAATACACTTCTTGAAAATTATTAAAATAAAATGCAATATTTTTTGTCAGAAAGGAAATAAGTGAAACATATTACAATTTAATATCCTGTTCAAGGGTGCAAGAACCTACCTTATTGTAACAAAAGCAGATGCAGTTGTTCTGCCAAATTCATTTTTCAATGAACATTCATAACGTCCACCATCGAATATGGTGACATTTTTAACAAATAAACTACCAGTACCACTGATTTGATATTTATCAGTTAACAGAATATTTGGATCAATAATACGGCCATCCTTACGCCAGGTAATCTATTGGAAACAAAAAGAAAAATGAAACAGCTTTATCAACACAGTTGAAATAAAATCAGTAAGTGCCAAGGTTGATAAACATCAATCAAACTTTGATTCGCCCGTTCTCTCACACTCACTCACTCACCTGTATACCATCGGATTCTTCAGCTTTACATGGCAGCTCAATAGTTGTGGAGCTTAAGGCATCCAGATTGAATGGCTCAATTAACAAACGTGGTGCAGTATGTACTTTTTCCACTGTCACAATTGCCGATACAGATGTATGTCCATTTTCATTCTCTGCAATGCAGGCATAAACACCTACAACGAATAAGGTCAGTGATGGGTGTGTAGGAGTGAGTTTTAAAAATTTTTTTTTTTTTTCGTTTTTTGTTTGTTTTTTTTTTTTGTTTGGCTAACTTTAGTTAATCATTAAATATTCTTATTTCATTCAGATCTACATATCTACATATCTTACTGTAATTTAATATTCCATATAATACTGGCATTTGCAATTTACCTGTATCGGATTCCTGGGCATTATTTACAATTAATTCTGTATTTTCGTTTTCCAACACCATATGTTCGTTGGCCGCAATTGTTTCACCATTAAATTGCCACGTTATGGTGGGTATCGGATTACCATCAGCATCACATTCCAATATAAAGCTCTTTCCAACTTTAATTGTTTGATTTTGTGGCGCCATTAATATTTCAGGCAATTCTGTAAAACGATAAAATGTGGGAAACCCTTTTAAAATAAACAAAAACAAAAAATCACACAAGCCGTCATTGCAACGGCAAAAGTAATTGCGCCAGTAAACAATTATGGGCTTATTGTTTACTTTTTATATCTAAAATACCATGTCAATGTAACGTTCGTTAGTTTTTAATGGTGTTAAAATCTATAAATGAACTTAATACTAGATGCATGCCAGTGCATGGATGCTAAGTAATGAACAGCAGGAGTGTACTTTCGACGAAGCTTTGGTTGGGCCCATTATTTGGGAAAGAAAAAATAATTACTTTCAAACTAATGATAGAAAAGAAAACTCAAATATTTTTTTTATAAATCAGGAACTCAAAATAAAAGTTATTTTGAAATTTCTTAACAAAGAAGAACTAATTCAATCTATAATTAATAACTAATTCAATTTTGATAATTATGTCTTTCAGAAAATGCTTTGCTTTTTATAATTTGATTTTTAGAACTAAGCAAAATCGAGTATATTCGAGCGAAATCTAGCCCATTTTACTAGATTTCCCAGACAAAACAAAATCTAGCTCGTTACTAGATTTGTGCAAAATCTCACAAAATCTTATCAAACTTGGGCACTACCAAATGATACTACTGTGTTTGTTTAATATTGTGGTAGAAAATTACAACGCAGTGTCTGAAAAATTGACATTTAAAAACAAAAGCAAACAAGTTGAATAAAAAGGAAATAAAATATTAATTATTAAAAAAAAAAAAAAAATTACGAATCCTTAATAAAAAAATATTCAGTAATTGAAAAGTTGCAACTTTTTATACTGGCATGTGCTCATTCCAGTCTCCTAAATAATAATTGTGAAAAATGAATTTGTTTTTGCTGTTCAAACAATACATTTAACAAATGCTGATTTTTTTTTCGCAAAATTTATATTTCAGTTTGTGCTTTTTTCATTTTTGATGCATAATATAATTGTAAAATCTGTTCCTTTTTAGAATTTTCCATATTTAATTTTCCTATTGTTTTGTTTACTTTTGGTATTTCTAGTTTATATGTTTTATTTTAATCAGCTGTTTATTGTTGTGGAAACAAAATCTCACAAAATGTCAAAAAAGTTAGATGTAAACAGTATAGATTTTGAAATAGATTTCAAGTAAAATTTACTAGATTTTCCTCAGATGTTAACGCACAATTAGAACAAAAATTTTTATTTTGATTTTTATAATTTTTAGCAGAAATAAAAATTATTTTTTAATTTTTATATTTTCGTGCAGAAAGAAAAGTTTTTTTGGCCGAAAAAATGAGCCGAATATCGGAAAAACAAGTAAGAAATTTATAATCGGTCTTGGTCGATTGTACGATAACCTACACCATGCGTTTAAAAACCCTATCTCTTAGATCCAACTAACTAGATATAGAAAATAAGCATAAAGCATTGTTATTTTTTTTTTTTTTTATTTTTATTTTTTATTTTTATTTATTTTTTTTTACGCCTAGTTCTGCGAAGCCGATGGCTTGTCTGCAGATTCTAATTTTGGGTAGTTTTTTTTTTTTTTTTTTGCAGCGACACACCAAAGCCTCTGGTAAGAATCGAACTCACGACCCCCACATGATAGGCGAGCACGCTACCTACTCACCTACCGGGGCGCTTAATTATTAATTATTTTGCCTTCGGTCGAAAAATGGACCGATCCTGACCATATTTGGTAAGGTCACTTATTTTTTGCAAAAACATATACAAACCAAATTCGGGAAAAATCTGTGCAATATTTTTGTTTTTTGATAGATTTATTAGAGATCGGGAATTAGCTTCATATGGGGGCTATGACTAACAATTGTCATATAACATTTATTCTTGCACTACTGATAAATGGATGTAATAAATATGTATACACAAACCCAATTTTTCTAAGATCTATATGATAATTTCGATATTATGGCAATTTAATTCGATCTCATAGGGATGTATGGGGACTAGATCTGAACATGAACCGATTTTCACCAATTTCAGTAGCGTTCGTCACATGGCCTATAGAAGCTTATATGCTAAATTTAATCAAAATATATTCATATTTACGACCCGTGATTTGAGTACAAGGTTTACATGGACACACAGACGGATGGACGGACGGACGGACATCGCTAAATCGACCCAGAAAATGGTCATGAGTTGATCGGTACAATAAAAGGTCAAATATTTTTGGTCACAAACATAAGCACAAAGTCATTATACCCTGGCCACATAGTGGTATAGGGTATAATTAATAATATTAGTACTTAACATTAATGCCAACAAAGCTCACTTTTTTGGGAGGTTTCTCACTTTTTTACCATTGTCGTTCCACCTGTAACGCTTCGAAAAATGAATTTCCGATCCCGTGAAGTTTACATATGCTCATAAAAACTCGAGTCGGTATAGTGATATCCCTCTGTGCGTCTGTCCGTCCATCCGTCTGTGATGCTCATTCACAAAATTAACCAAATCTGTCACCGTCTGCTCCTTCGTTTACGACCATAAAATATTGGATGGTAGAGTTTAAACGAGGCCGTAAGAGCTACCAAGACTAACGCCGTAGTGGCCGAATTGAAAATTGTCCACAGAATGGTATTGGATGATCGTCGGCTGAACGTGCGTGAGCTAAAAATGCTATACATGGCATATTGACCGAGAATTCGGAAATGAGAAAGCTGTCCGCAAGATGGGAGCCGCGTTTGCTCCCAATAGAACAAACCCAGCGTCATGGAGATGTTTCAATTTTGGCGATGTTTCACTACAATAAAGCCGAGTTTTTGCATCGATTCGTAATCATGCATGAGACATGGGACGACCACTTCACACTTGAGATAAAACAGTGGACTGAAATGGGAGAATGGTGTCAAAAGAAGGCGAAGACAGATCCATCTGTAGGCAAGGTTGTGACGTCTGTTTTTTGGGAAGCGCGTGGGATAATTTTTATTGATTATCTTCAAAAAGAGAAAATCAATCAATCAGTATTATGCTTATTGCAACGTTTAAGTGATAAAATTAAGGAAAAAAGTGCTGCTTCACACATCTACTATTTTGATGAATTTATTTTCTGCGATGAGATGAAAATGGTGCTTTACTAATGATGGGCCAAATAGAGTATAGAAAATTCCCTGGTGATATTTGTTTTATTGAGAAACACCATGGGTGCCCAACACCACTTAGATATTTTGAAGTATCATCTAATTAACAGCGGGGATAAAATACGTTTTCAAATTTTATCGAGATAATGACCTTAAATATAAGGTTCAATCGCAAACTTGTCGGTTTACTTAAAAAAAGTATTGTCAACGGGGTTCCTAAAAGCAAAATTGACCCGAAAATAATAACTTTAGAGGAAAGGAATAAAATTCTTAGTATTACTGTAAAAAATAGTAAATGTTATGAAAATACAACTGCAAGCCGTGATTGATGCCAAAGGTATCCATTAGGGGTCGCGATACCGGTGAACCGGTAAACTGGTAACAAATTGTGTTTAATTTTACCGGTAATTTTCATATAATTTACCAGTAGTTTTCATATAATTTACCGGTAATTGTTTAGAATTTTACGGATTTTCTGAATAAATTATTAATAGTATTTCTGTCCATATGAAAAAAAAACCGATTAAAATACAAAATAGTTTCTTTATAGAATTTACTAAACATATAAAT
The DNA here is from genome assembly GCA_963682025.1 of Cordilura impudica. Lineage (NCBI taxonomy): Eukaryota > Metazoa > Arthropoda > Insecta > Diptera > Scathophagidae > Cordilura > Cordilura impudica. The sequence continues at coordinate 43,497,936 of OY821519.1, read as the reverse complement.
TTAAAAAGTCCATCATAACTTGATTGAAAAAAAATATTTACGTTATAATAATTAGAATTGTCCACATAATTTTCATATACACTGCTTGGAATGGCTTCTTATCTTTAAAACTCAAACTTTTTTTAAAACTTGCTATAAATTCTCAATGGAGTTGAGATCAGGACTAAATGAAAGCCAATACTTATAGAGCCGTGTGCTTCGAATCATTATCTTGCTGAAATGTCCATGTAAGCGGCATATTTTTGTCAACATAAGGCATCAATTTATGGTTTACGATTCTTCCATATTGGAACTTGTCCATAAAACATTCAATTTTATATATGTATCGGTGCAATTCCACGTAACAAATGCTTCTTAAAATAATTCACCGCTTTGCCGACCATAATTTTCGAAAGGATTACGGTTGCTGCAATGTTGCGGGAGAGTGCTTGCATTCTGATATATTTGTACAATAGTCTTCCGAGTACTGACATCACAAGATTTGGTTTTATCCACGTCAAACAACTGGTTAATGCTTTCCAAAAATTAAAATACTCTTTGTAAACACAATCAATTAAATATAACTTTTAAAATTTGCCTAAATTTGCAAATGTTGGAAAACTTATCACTGTTCCTAATTAATACATTTCACAAAATTTTACGAACACCACAAAGAAAGAATAACGGTAAAATAAGTGTTGCGATGATTGGTGAATTTTAGATGAACAAAGTCTTAGAATTTCATTTCATGAATATTACTTTTAATATGGGGATTAAAATTTTGGATACTACTGTTGCTAATTAGTTGCACTTAGCTGTAATTACTCAAGCTAGCAGATTCCAGCACTCGAAATTCGACTGCAAATTCTAGGAAATTTTATTTTTTCATTTAATAAAGACCCTAAAGGTATGCTTCACAATTCAACTCATTTTTAATGAAGAAAACAAACTCAACACATTAACGCAAACACATTAACAAATTTAATAAACACACACACAGCATTGTACAATTTTATGTATGTGTCAGTAGCAACGATCATAACTCCAAAAAATATTCCATACGATGAAAATCTGTAAATCTGCGTAACAGCTAAAAAGAAATACATTTACAATGATAAATTTTTATCAAAATGGGGGTAAAACTGTGAAACTTACATCGGTCACAAGAAATCGCCTAGCCTATTAATATTATAGATAATGGGCCCCATGTTTCTAAACCCCACCTTGCATACAGTCTCGATGTTTGCCTTTAATTTATCAAGCCGATATTTACTTTAAATGGTTTGTTTGAAAAGGGGAAACGAAAAGGACTTAGTTTATGTTATTTAAAATTATATTTCAAATGGGAAAACATAAGTTTTTTTTAAATATCTTTCAATACTCTTGGAAATGTCTAATAAATACTAGCCAAAAAAGTTGTCAGGGTGAAAGTACCACGCGTATGATGAATATGAATTTTTTTGTTTAGTAATTATCATACGCTACATAGTTATTCTGATGTTTTTTTTCTATTCATAAGGAAAAATATAAAAGGTCATAAAAATATAAAGGACCGACAAACCCTTTATAGGATTTACTATACTGGCCTAGTACTCTTACCCTGACAGTGTTATTAAAAGAATTGTAGTGTCAGTATTGACTGTTTTACAGTATTGCCAGCATGCGATAAAAAATTAACAAGACGTGATAGCCCAATTTTTATGCCAGGCTCGAATTCAGCGCACCCAGATTAGTTAAAAAAACATGCTTCGTCAGTCAATTTTATTTTTAATTTGTAGACCAGTGTAATCTTTATTCTTTTGGGAATGTTTGCGGAGAAATAAGCCGATTTATCATAATTTAAAATTAGTGAAACCGCCAAATAGTTCTTCCAAACTCGTTAATTGTAATAAGAATTATGTCTGATTATGCAATGATTAGGGAAACCAAAAATATGCTCTAAAAACATGTTTTATGCACTTAAAAAATGTCCTTAAAAACAGAAAATATGCTCTAAAAACCCAAAAAATATGCTCTTAAAAAAAAAAAATCAAACAAATTTTTTTAATTCATACCATTAAATTTTTTATTAAAAAAAAGAACAAAAAGACAAAGAAAATAACAAAAATTTAAACTAAATAACAAAATATAAAGTAAAAAAGTTATAAACTTTAACAAAAAGTTAAAATATTAAAAATTAGAATTTAGTGGCAAACAATTATTTTTTTTTTTATTAAGAATAATTTTTGTTTTATTATTTTCTATTATATAATAATTTTAAAATGTTTTTTTAATAAATTTTTTCACATTTATGCCCGTTTTCTCAATAGCCGATTATCTTTTATCCCAACGAGAAACTGCCGATTAAAGAAATGTGGTTTTCTCAATGTCTAGTTTGCTTCTATTTTGTCGCAAAGCTAACCGGCACTCATCTGCCAATTATTTATTTATCGTACAGATAAATTATTCTCCCAACTTTCTTATAAATTTTGAAAGGCATTGCCAACTGAAAATAATTCTCCCAACTTTCATACGTATTTTGGGAGGCATTGCCAACTGAAAATAATGTTTTTGTCGGTACATTGAGAAAACCAAAATTGTTAACCGGCAGTTTATCCGTCCAATAAATTTGTGTCCTGGTTAAGTAACAGGCAGTTTGACGATATATTGAGAAAACCTGCATTAGAGCTTTATCTTCAAATAAAAAGTTGTAAATTGTGGCTCAGAAGTCACCTATTGTCTTTCGAAAATAACGATTTAATTTCGGAATTAATCAACATCTTCTATCAAAAATACTCAATTGTTTTTCAAAAATTTTAGTAAAATTTATATTTTCTAAAACACAAGTTAAACCTTTCAAACAAATTATAGTTTTTAAAATGGAATTGATATTATCTGAAATACCTGGTACTAGTTGTAGAAAAGCACTTAAAAAATCAAAATTCAAGTATTTTTTTAAAAAGTACTCTTTTGCCAAGGTTAGTAAGACTCTGAATACCTCTTATGAAAAATATTTAAAATACAATTTGAAATGTAGTTCAACAAAAGCACATGGAATTAAAAATAAATTATAAAATAGATTAGAATTAATTAATAATTTAAAAAAAACTTATAGAAGCAAAAAATAAAGTTATATAAATTTAATGATTTTAAAATTCTATCAGTTAAAATTTAGAATTTAAAACGGTAGTATAAACATTTATATTAAGATTTTTAATCAAAATTGTTGTTGCAGTAAATTACAAAGTAATGGCTTAAGTTTTCAAATAAAAATCTTTGTCTTTTATTTCTAAGCATATTTTTGTATACGAAAAGGTTCTTTCCACATCTGCAGATGTGATAGGAGCAAATTAAAACGCTAATATTTCTCTCGTACTGTATTTTAAGTACGTATTTTTGGTAGAACCACTTAATACTCCGATTATTATTTTAATAACTTCAAAGATATAATTTTTAGCTATAACTTGCTTAAGCTGAATATTATGAGAAGTATTTATTGCTCTAACCGTATCTTAAACTACCTGTATTTGCTCATGAAGGGTAAGTCCAGATGTCTGAAGTTTCTTAATAGAATTCACAATAAATCCATAATTAGAGCAAATGAAATTTAAATCAGTCTGTAATTGAGAACTTCGTAAGTTTTTTTTTTAGCCATATCAATAGATAAGGCGTCTTCACTTAAAACTTCAATTATTTCCAAACAATTTTTCAAACAAAGTTCCCCATCAAGTTATAATTGGCTCAGCAGGCAGTGCTAAATCCGGATGAAGTTCTCTAAAAACATCAATTCTACTCGGAGCTTTTAAAAACACGTCAAAAAGTCAAGCAATTGTGGAATGATTTGTTTTTTCTAGGCACTGCGGCATTTAATAAAATATCTTTGCTTGCAATTTCTTCGTCATTGCTTAGAATCCCGATGATTACGTTTGCGACATTCCTTCCTGTTGCATCGGTGGTTTCATCAATTGAAATTCAGTTGCAGTTGTTGTAAAGATTTTCAACATATTTTGTCCGAAGTGTTGATTCTGATCGAACTTCAAATTCTGTATATTCTTCATTAAATGTTCGTAAATTTTCATTTCGAACTTTAAACAAAGGAATGTCTGCTGCAACAAAAGCAGCGCACAATTTCTCTTGAAATAGGGAATCTTTTGAAAATTTTGTGGAGTCAACAAGAAATAATTAGGAATTTCCCTTTTCTAGTTTTCTTGTTTTTAATAGACAATGTTTCTGTTGATATAGATTTGTCGCAAACAGTACAGAAAAGAACTCTGTGGTTTTCTGGAATAACCGCTTATATCCATTTTTGTCAGTTTTGAGTTAACGATGCCAAATATAATAATTTTTAACGCTCTTTACATGTGTTTAATTTTTTAAAAAAAATATCGACCATTTCTGAGTTTTTTTCTTTAAATAACGACGTAACTTAAATGTTTATTAAATTGATTTGCAGCACTAACGACGTATGTCAACCTACGTTTGATCGCTGACAAATTATTTTCTCAGAAAACGATACATAGCGACATACGTTGTTATTAATGAAAAAAAAAGCAAAATAATTTTAGATTACTTTTCAGTTTATAACCACTTATAAAAACTTGTGTGTTTATTTCTGTTATTTTTTGTCACTATTATTCCTGATACGTTGTTATATTCTCACCCTAAGTCCCGTTAACTTTCTGTTGACGAAAAAAAAAAACCAATTTTTCAAGCAACAACAACTTATGTCTAAATGTGTAGTTGCACTGGTAGTTTTCTTTTTCAAAGAAAACGACATAAGTTGTTTTTCGGCACACACTTTAAGTGTAATTTACATATTGTTTTTTTCGTCCTTCTCTAGGATCTATTCCTCTTAAGATTTTTGACTCAAAATTTTTTATAAAGTATTTATTGCCCATATCTACAGGACTGTTAAATAAAAAGTCCTAAAAACTTTATATCGAGCCCATAATTTCAAATATAACGTTTTTTTTTGGCTCTCCTGAACGTTTTGATTTTATGACATACGCGGTTATTCTAGAAAACCACAGTTACTGTTCCATCGAATTTAAGGTCCGGAAAATCCTTAACGATATTTCTTATGTCTGAGATGTCTTAGGTTTTGGAATTTTCTAAAAAGATAAAACTTGTTAACAAAACTATAAAATTGTTTGCATTTAAAAATAAACTCACAAGAAAACGAAACCAAAACAAACATTTAAAAAAAATACACTTAAAAAAATACACATAGAAATAAAAAACAATTGAAAACAATTATAAAAAAAAAAATTGAAAATATGCTCTTATGCAAAAATATGCTCAAAAACATGCTTTTGTGCAAAAATATGCTCGTTAAACTAAAATGTGCAAAAATATGCTCTTAAGGCTAAAATATGCAAAAATATGGTCTAACAAATCAATGCCAGATTAGTTAAAATCTTCTGAAACGGATGAATACATTATCCATTTATCAATACAATACACTGGAAAAAAACATGATACTGAATATGTTTGGTTTCCCTGGTAATGATTAATGATTACTATTTAATTTTTAGATATTGTTTTATATCATTTATATAAAAATGTATCTACTATTAATAAATAAATATTAAAAAAAAAAATTTTAATTTCATATTTTATATACAGTGAGCAAAACAAAAAAAGTTATGAAATGAAACGAGTCGTAGTTTAAAAAAATTAAAAATTAAAGTGAGTTTATTCTACATGAAATTAAAGGTCAAGACCCATAAATTTTAATTTAATCTACAAAATTTTCATATTTATTTAACACAGAAAAACAAAAATATCAGTAACAAAAATGACAATTTTCATAGGCAAAAAAAAAAATAAAAAACTTGGACAATTCTCATAGGCAAAAAAAAAAAAAACTTGGACACTCTTAATTGGCGTTAGGAAATATCGCCCAAAAAAAAATCGCCCAAATGAAATATTGCCAAAAAAAAAAAAAAAATAATAAAAAATCACCCAAAAATAAAAATACGAAATTTCGCAAAAAAAAAAAAGGAAAAACAACCCAAAAAAGAAACGAAAAATCACCCAAATATGAAAAACGATTTTTTGCCCAAAATAAAAGAAAAATCATCCAAATTATGAAAAATGTTCTTTATTTTCAAATGAAAACATTCATTGCTTCTTCAGCAGCTGCGCGACAGTATGGACAGAAGTACTGGTTTAAGCCTTCAGCCAGGCTTTTTGCCTGCAATTTAAGTACGCACTCAAATGACGGCAAGGCAACAATACTGTATTGGGAGATTGCTCCAGGCATATTATGCATTTCGCAGTACTTGAACTTCTGTTGTCTTCTTCTGGTGGCTCGTCTTCAACATCTGTTTCCTTCGATTCACTTTCAATTATATCGCTGTAAGGCTTCCAATCGGTGCATATGTTATTTTTGGTAAATACCATTCGAATAAGGAAAGAAGTGATAGTTATAGTTCCTGCCTCCAAAGCTTCTGAAGCCTCTAATATTAAACGTGTTTTCTCCGCATACGGTCACCTTATTCTTTTTCCTCCAAGTATGCCACCACTTTCGACCAAAAAGCTTCATAGTTTCGCATTTCGAAAATTCTTCATCCCGAAGAACTCCCACAAATTTGAAGAAATCTCCTCTTTTTTGTATTAGACGACCCAAATGCCATTGTATGCTTCGATAGCAGATGTCGAACGTGTACTTAATTTGAAGACAGAAAATTTTTCTTAATGGATATTGGCGGAAGGAGAGGCAACGACAAAAATTTATGGTACACTTGAGAACACTTTTTGTTTGCTCTAATGTACTCTGCGAAATTTTTGAATTTTTGTGAGATGTTGTTATACTTTTAGTTTTTACTTTTGTCCGAAGCGCCGCACAGTGGACCATTTGACGAGAAGGCGGTCAAAAATCTGTAACTTTTGATTGGATTGGAATTTTGATATGCAGTTTTTTTTGTTTGGTAGGTGAGACTTTAGCCTTTAAGTGCTGCTATAAAACGTAATTCTCGTCCGAAAATAAAAAAAGTTACGGAGGGTTTAAAATACATTTTCATTTGTAGTTGAATTTTAGTACAAAAGTGAAGTGTTAAAAGGTAAACAAAGGTTTTTTTTTTTTTAAATATAATGTCTTATTTTTTCAGTTAATTTTACAACTAATACTTTTTAACAATTTTTTAAGTTAATTTTTTCAGAAAATGCCAAACTTTGGCCCCCGTAAACTTTTTAGTCCTAATGTGCACAAGGGCCAAAGGTTGTTTTTTTTTTTGAAAGATCCCGAGTTAAAATATAATTTATTAAGCAGCGAACGTAAAAGTCACCTTATATAGGTTCAAGATAGAGAAGTTTCAATGAAAAACTCGTATGTTTTTGCTTTAGTTAAATTTTTTTTATTGTCTTTTTAAATATTTCTATATAAATTTTTATGGTAAATTTATGAAATATGTATAACAATTTTTATTGTAAATTTACAAAATATATAAATTTTTAAATCAAGAAAATTTTTTAACTATATAAAAAAAAGTGTAACTTATTGTTAGTGTAATGAAAAAGTACTTTAAATCAACCAATTTTAGTAAAAAATTCTTCTAAATAGCCTTGATTTTCATCTTCTAGAAGTTGTTTAGCTTCTTCGTCTAATTCAATAGAGGTAGTTTTCCATTTTTGACGAATGTTGGACATATATGGATCTGAAGTGCACAACAAAATAGTGATAAGGTCTTCATTAGTACAACATCTGGACATTTTCCTTGTGTTGTGCTCGCGAAAGAATGTGTAGTCTTTGTTCCTTTTTTCTTGCGCTTCTTCAGATAGATCTCCTATTGATAGCATTTACCTGTTATTTAAATTGCTTCCCATTTTGTCAGGTATTTAAACTATATAACTCTAATTCAGACTATTAATGTTTTTGAAAGATACCTATGTAAATGTACCTGTAACAATTAAGCGCATTATATCTCAACCCATTTTTATAAGTATATACCAACTCCTGACAACTCTACCGACACGCAAAAAAATACACCGCGGTGCACCGGTACGACCAACTTTTGTATTCATAACACTCAGACGGACGGACGGACATCGTTTAATCGACTCAGAAAGTGTTTTTGACCTTGGGTCAGAAAAATTGTTCTGGTGCACACGGGCGGAAACTGGCGGGTATATAATGTGGTATAAGAGTATAGGGGAGGGTTCGGACTATAGAAGAGTGCAATATTTTTTCTGACTGCTTTTGACTGGCAGGAGTTATGCTCTTTTAAGTAAGAGATTTTCGGAAAATTTTGACCTTTTTTAAAATTTTTTTTTTTTTGAATTTCGGAATGACTCAGTGATTTTATATTTTTAACATTAATAGTATGGAAGCCGCAAAATTATACAAAATTTATTTCACTTCAAAATCTTTTAAATCGAAAAAGTTACAGTCATTCAAAAATAAAAATTTACAAAGAAATTTATAATTTTAGCAAAATACTGAGAAAGCCCATTTTCGAAGACCCTGTTCGCTGTGATATAGTTGAGATAGAGTCGCAATTTTTTGGCTTCCGGGGTTTACTAGTATTTACTTTCAAATGAATAACATAACTTTAAATTCGGTAACAAAAAAAAATGATTTTTTGGCCGCCTTGTCAAAATATGGTCCACTGTGCGCTGCAGGCGAAAAATTTTTTACAAAAATCGCGCGATTTTTTTTTTTTTTAAATTTTTCATTTTCAGTTTCTGTTTTTAAATTTCTTTATGCGCTTTTACCCCGAAAAATTTTTAATTTTGTTCAAAACTCGCGCGATTTTTGTTAAAAATTTTTAATTTTCAGTTTGTTTCTGTACATATATTTTATGTCCAAAGTATTTACAACCAAACAAAACTAGTCGTTCTCATTTATGGATAAAGACATACTTTCCTTTTCATCAAAGTAATCAACATGAATTACCAACAGTTGTTTGAAAACTCCAAATGAAATAATTTTGGGCCATTTTTCATGTTATTTTTTGGTGATTTTTCGTAATGAAAATTACCCAATTTTATTAAACGAAATTAAGCCCAAAAATAACGCAAAAAACCCAATAAATTTGGGTGTTTCTTCATATGCAATTCAACCCAATTTTGTGTGGAATTTTTTTGGACGATTTTTCATTTTTTTTGGGCGATATTTCCTACCGCCTCTTAATTAATTAAAAAAATAAACTAATATTAATATTTTGCATGAAGACCTTTTGCTTGTCTAACGGCTTGACGTCTGTTAGGCATCGAATTAACTAATTTTCCCGTGTATTCTGATGCAATTTTGCTCCAAATGTCTAACAGCACTTGTCTAAATATCTTGCTGGTTATGCTAAATTAAAATTGTTAGAATGATATTTTCTCTGGCAATGTCCTTTGATATGCATTTATTACTTCATTATTTAATATATTGTTTTAAAATAATATAATATTTTTTTAATTATCGAAAAATACTAACTACTTTTTAGAAAAATGCTAGACACCCACTAACCGCTAAAGCCATTCAAAATGGGATAAAAACTTATAACTTATTTACACTGATTATAAGATTAAAATGTTTAACTCAATTTTTGAAAAAAAATCTTTTAGGTTCCAAAATTTGAATTCTTTCATATCAGTTGAATTACTGCATTTTTTCGAACAAGTGTTAAGTGTTTGTAGTTTCCCCCACACATAATTGTGAGTGCGCATTAGTGTGCACTAATCTGTTTGATAAATACAAACAACTAATAATAGCTTTGACATTATCTGTCAGTTTGAAAATGAACATTACATACAAGTTATGGTTTTTGTTTTGTTTTATTGTAATACCAACATTGTTTGAAAAATAAATAGACATGGGATTTTACAAATTGTCCAGACATAGTTATGTATATAAATATATTTTGTCTTGTGTCTGCAAGAGATTACTTCCTTATAACAGATGTTTGCTAATAAAAAAGAACAATTAAGTTATTCTGAAGTTGTAGAAGTTTTACGAAAATCTACTTATTTAAGTAGTCTAATTAATCCTTAAAAAATCATTTTGATTAAGATAACACAAAATATTACATAGCAGTCGGTTTAATTACGAGGGCGGTCCAAGAATAACCCGACCTGATAAAGAAAATCTAACAAATTTGCGAATTTTTATTTTTTTTTTGTTTTTCTACATAATTTCCTTTTAGCTCGATACCTTTTTCCCAGCGATATTCAATAGCTTCGAAACCCTGTTTATAGTAAGAACTATATACATAGCTCCTTGCAAAGCCATCAACCATTTTTTTGTAGCCATTTTTTCAAGTTTGAAAATAGAAAATAATCCGAGGGAGTTAAATTTGGCGAATAAGGTGCATGATGAAGTAATTTGAACTTTAATTCATGGATTCTGGCCATCGCAATAGTGGATGTGTAAGTGGGTGCATTATCTTGATGAAACAAAACCTTCTTCTTCGCCAAATGCGGCCTTTTTCCTAATTTTAATACTTAAACGCTGCAATAAAAATTATGCTACGTGCATCCCAAAAAAAATAGACGTACAGATGAAAGAGTCTTTGAAAACACGATTCTCCCATTTCAGTCCACTGTTGTGACTGTTCCTTTGTCTGTGGTGAAACATCGCCAAACACTATATTGAAACATCTTCACGATGCAATTTTTGTTCAATTGTGAAAAAACGCGGCATCTTTCTTGCGGACATCTTTCTCATATCCACATTTTCGGTCAATATGCGATGTATAGCACTTTGTGAAATTCCTGTCATTTCAGCTAGCTCACTCATTTTTAGCCGATAATCATCCAATACCATTTTATGGACCATTACGGAGTTCATATTGCCAGCTGCAATTCAATATTTTAGTGTCGTAAACGAAGGAGTGGACATTCCCCGGGGTAGAATCTAGTTCGGCTTTAATATTGGTTGGACTCAGACCGTTCAAATGAAAGTATTGGATTACATAACGGTGACCAATTCTTTGAATGTTTAAAAATTCATTGAGATGGTCTACTTTCGATGGCTCTAAAAAAATTTTAAACAATGTGGTACCTTTAGAACTTTAAACATATGGTAACCAAAGTAATTTTTCATACTACTGCTATATGTCAGGTCGGGTTGTACAACAAACTTAAAAAAAAAAATTGTGCATTTTACAGATTTTTTAAGCGAAAAATTGTTTGAGACTTCTGGAAGTTGTTGATTGTAAATTTATTTTTGTATTGTAACGGGGTTTTGTCGTAGGCTAGGGTAGCTTGTCGTGTCCTGGGTCTACTCAAGGACCCTCAAAGCCGTAAGTAATAATAATACAGTTATTTTTCCCTTTGGCGGGGTTGTATACTAATCTGAATTTTATTATTCTCTTTATAATTACAATATATATATGGGGGATTTCATGTCAAGTGCACCAACTTTTGAAACCGATATCTTCCAATCGGGATGAAATTTGCACCAAGGTTAGTCCAATTGGATAGTAGTTTAGACACAATTTTTCAACAAAATCGGTCAAGATCTCTCTGAGTTAGAGGGGATCAAAATTTGACATTTTGGCCAAACAGGTGTTTTTTATCATCCATGTAACTTATTACCTATTGTTCTTAGAAAATTTTCTCCCAAATAGTTTAGATAGCTATTTCTTCAATATTTCGGAAAAAAAACTTAAAAAAAAAAAATTTTGCCTTTTTTTCATAAAGCTTAGGATTTTTCCTTTAAGAGCTTTTTGGTCGCTTAGTGGGATGGGAGTGGGATATCTATCAAAATAAATGTTTTGTAACTCAAGACAACGGTTTTTCAATTTCTTTTGATAGATATCCCACTCCCATCCTACTAAGCGACCAAAAAGCTCTTAAAGGAAAAATCCTAAGCTTTCTTATGAAAAAAAAGAAATGCCCTTTTTGAAAAAAGGCAAAAAATGCTATCTAAATTCTTTGGGAGAAAATTTTCTAAGAACAATAGGTAATAAATTACATGGATGAGAAAAAACACCTGTTTATCCAAAATGTCAAATTTTGATCCCCTCTAACTCAGAGAGATCCGGACCGATCTTGTTGAAAAATTGTGTCTAAACTACTATCCAATAGGACTAACCTTGATGCAAATTTCATCCCGAACGGAAGACATCGGTTTCGGTTGGTGCACTTGACATGAAATCCCCCATATATATATTTCAAATACCAACTTTTTGACTTCCCCTTGATGTAACTCGGCAACATTATTAGTCGTCGTTTGTATCGGTATTCGGCGGCAGTCGATAGTATCGGGTTCGTCTGCTTATATCGGTGGTCGGCTGCTTATGTCGGTGGCAGTCGGTAGTATCGGTGGTCGGCTGCTTATATTGGTGGCGGTCGTCGCTGCTTGTATCGGTAATATTCGGGTATCGGTGATTTGGCTGCTTATCGGTAGTGTGTAACTATATACGAACAGTCAGCAGAGGCCGCTGTGTAAATACGAACAGTCAACAGAAGTCACTGTGGAACTAAATAGGATGGGGATGACCGAGGTCGATCGCCCTTAAACTAATGCTCGGTAACTCGACCACAGCTTAGAGTCTCGGTTTTAACCTGACTTGACTGATTTTACCTCTACTAACCTTGTATACTTATCTCAGTTAATTTGCTAACTGAGTGAGAATCAATAATCATTCATAGTAATGGTATTTAATGTACTATGGTTGATGTATTTAAAGTCGGTGTTTGTATTATTATTAGTGTTAGTGTTTCTAATTATATTGGTTATGTACGTTGTATTTAGCAACGTTCCAGTATTTATTTCTACTAGCAGATTCAGGCCCTCGAAATTCGAGTGCAAATTCTTGAAAACTTTATTTTTTCATTAAATAAAGACCCTAAAGGTATGCTAATCAATTATAATAGCCAATTCACAAATCAGCACAAAAAACAAACTTAATTTTATTAGAAACACATTAACAAATTTAAAAAACACACACATAGCACTGTATAATTTTATGTATGTGTTAGTAGCAACTTTAAATGCAATATACTCAAAATGAAAGAAAAAATTTAAAAATCTGTAAATCTGCAAAACGGATAAAGGAAATACCTTTCAAACAATGTATGTTTGGTCAAAATCGGGATAAAACGGTAGAACAAAACATCGGTCACAAGAAATCGCCTAGCCTATTAATATTATAGATTTACTCAGAAATTGTCTAAGGCACTAAAAATTAAAAGCATTGATTTTTCAGTGGTACGAATAGTAAAACACTGGCAAAGTACTCATGAGACTGTTATTATATTAAAAAATTAGTTATACATATGTATGTATATTAAACCCACAGTATTTGCAGAAGAGTGCTCTGCCAATACTTGTATTGTCAAACTTAAAATTGTTTTAATATTAAAAGTATTGACATACCATTTACAAACAGTGCTTTGCTATACTTGTTAAAATAAAATTTAAATCTGTTTACAAAACTAAATGTGGTTCAGCCATTAATTAGGCAATATTTTTGAGCATATGAAAATGTTATCATTTGGACAATGGCTAAGTACTCTACTGTTTGCATGATAGAAGATGCACTTTGGCGATCACACTTTTTGCCTAGGAAATTATACATATGTTCACAATTTATAGGCTGCCATACTGGCAATCTGTGTCATCATTGCTCATAACTTGCGATTTATGAATAATGGTATAATTCAAACCCGTAAACAGGCGATGTTTCATAAAAATTATCTTGCAAATGCTTACTGTAAAACAACGTTATTTCTGTTCACACCATCATAGCTACGCTCATTACTGACTCACTGATATGGTGATCTGCTAATTCTGTAATGTAGGATTAATACTTACTAGCAGATACCAGCCCTCGAAAATCGAGTGCAAATGCTAGGAAATTATATAAGACAATTCATAATTTAACACTTTTTAAATATCGATTGCGTTATTGGTTTATGTCCAAAATTATTTTTCAATTCAACACAATTATTATTGTGAATGGTTTATGTCCAAAATTATTTTTCTATTCAACACTAAAATTATTTTTCTATACAAAATTATTTTTTATTATTATTTTTCTATTCAACAACAAACAAACTTATTTTTTTTTTTGAAACACACACATAGTGAGCATTGTATAATTTTAGTAGCATCTTTAAATGCATTTTAAATCTGTAAATCGTTGAGTCAATGGTTAAAATTTGTCTCCTCTTGGAAAAGCATCATACGAATTGTGCCATTTATTTTTTCGGGAAACATAAAATTGTTTACATCTATAATATTAATAGGCTAGGCGTATTCTTGTTACCGATGTTTTGTTCTACCGTTTTATCCCGAGTTTGACCAAACATATATTATTTGAAAGGTATTTCTTTTTAGCTGTTCATCAGATTTACAGATTTTTAAATATTTTCCTTTATTTTGAGTAAATTGCATTTAAAGTTGTTACTAACACATATATAAAATTACACATATATTATGTGTGTGTTTATTAAATTTGTTAATATGTTTGTTACTGACTTTGTTATCTTCATTCACAATAATAATAAACCAAAAAAGTGTTGGTTTGTGAATTGGCTAATTTGGAAATAAAGTTGCCTAGAAATTGCACTCGAATTTCGAGCGCTGGAATCTGCTGAAACTTTGCAGGTAGACTCGTGGTGACGATAAAAAAAAACATTGTAAAAAAAATTGCAAAGAAATTTTTTGACTGTAGAATTTACGAGTGTTGAGTAAGACCGAAACGGTAAGGTCAACTTAATTTAAAAGAAAGAGAGTATAAATTAATGTCTAATAAATATTCCGTGTCTATTAAATTGAAATGTTTTTATATATCTGCGCGCTCCTCACGACTAGTATTTTGACGGTTCCAATACCAGGGTTTGAGTTTGATTTGTGTAAACTGTTTATTTAAGCATATAGCATATTTATTTTATTAGGTATATATTATATTATTGCGTATGTATGTAGTTTTATCCGATTTAAAGCTTGAAGTTAATAAGTGAAATAAATAAAGAATTAAATATTATTTGTACTAAATTTTTGTGGTAATTTAAAATCATTGTAACCAAATCCATGTTTTTACATTTTTGTTAAAGTCGATTTTATTACAGTGGGGTTCTTCAAAACAAAAAAAGAAAAGAAATTTATAAAATTTTGTCCAAATTTTTCAGTCTCTTTTCTAAGTAAAACTAAAAATTATTTGACAAATTTTGGTAAAAAGAAAGAAAAACAAAAAATACAAAATTTTTTCAACAAAATATATATGACGATATTGGCAATCCAATTAAAGTCATTTCCCTCATATCTATAATATTAATAGGTAAGGCAGTTTCTTGTGACCGACGATTTATTAAACTGCTTTCTCCTGATTTTGACCAAGCGCATCTTGTTTGAAAGGTTAGTCTTTTTAGCTGTCCACCAGATTTACAAATTTTAAAATTTAAATTTTTTTTGGAGTAAAATGGGTTTAGAGTTTCTGTGTGTATTAAATTTTTTTAATGTATGTATTTGTGAGTTTGTTCTCTTCATCCACAATAATAATTGTGTTGAACTGAAAAATCATTTTGGACATAAACCATTCACAATAATAATTGTGTTGAATTGAAACTAATAACACAATCGATATTTAAAAAGTGTTGAATTATGCATTGGCTAAAATTGGTTAGCATACCTTTAGGATATTATAAAATAATTTATTCAATGAAAAAATAAAATTTCCCAGAATTTGCACTCGAATTTCGAGGGCTGAGATCTGCTAGTTTATTTAAATGTTTTAATAATTTACAAATGATTTAATAAATCAAATAGACTAATCTGCATGTAATATAGGGTATTTTGAAAACTTCCTCGGTCAAAATCAATAAAGTAAATTAAAAATAAATTAAAAACTTTGAAATCTTAAACATGCTTTTTGTTTCGTCTTCCAAAAGTTAAGACTCGCATGCAAAAATAAAATCTTAAATATTGGCCCTGGTATCAACAAATTATTATTTACGACGTGGACCCTTTTATGATGTTCATACCTCATTTCACTTTTTTATCAGAAGTTATTCTCTTGCAGTTTTTTTTTTTTCGAAAGATCCCACTGTGTATTCTTATTTATTTTGTAAATTATGAACAGTTTATACGAGGGTTGTTAGATAAGTCCATGTTATGGTAAAAACATGTTTATGTTTATTTCTCAACATAAAAAAGATTTCATACCTAACAATTTTTTAAAAATTTGGAAATAGGAAAAAACAGAAGAATATGGAGCAGCAACTTGTAGCTTAATTCAATAAATTTTGCCTTTGCCATTCTTTGGTACTTGATGTTAAACTAACGCTTTGAAAAGTTATTTAACATATCGTCTTCGTAAATAATTAACATTAACATATTGTTCTTAATATGTTTTGAACAGTCCGATTTTAGTTTTGTAGCAGTTCTGTGATAATATCTGTTAAGATACTGCAAATTAACATTTTGTTTTGTTTATATAGTTTTATGTGTTATTTATTTATAAGTACTAGTATAGCCCAGCTTTCGAAATTCGAGTGCAAATTCTAAGAAATATTATTCTTTCATTCAATTTTAGTCTTTCAATGTTTTCTTAAAATCAATATATATACAACAAATTTATGAATATTTAAATGAGCCTAAAGGTGTGTTAATCAATTTTAGCAAATCACAGTTCAATACAGAGCGTCTGATATATAATTTAAATTATTTGCATTAACAGGGTGTAACGAATTAATATAAATATTTTGTTTTATTTAAATTAATATATTTTTAAGATAGATTAAACATAAATTTTTGCTTTATTTTATATTTTTACGACATACTATACATAAACTTTATCACTCTTAGCTTCTCCTCCATATTAACTATAACTATGCCAATTTTCACACTCCTCCGTGCCCGCATATTGCTTAAAAAGGGAACTAAAAATGTACCTTCACATATTGGTATGTAGATTTATTTAATTTAATGTATTTTTAAGACATATTAAACATAAATTTTATCACTCTCAGCCTCTCCTCCATATTAACTATAACTATTCCAATTTTCACACTCCTCCGTGCCCGCATATTGATTAAAAACGGAACTAAAAATTTACCTTCACGTATTAGTATCTAGATTTATATAATTTAATATATTTTTAAGACAGATTAAACATAAATTTTATCATTCTCAGCTTCTCCTCCATATCAACTATAACTATGGTAATTTTCACACTCCTCCGTGCCCGCATATTACTTAAAAAGGGAACTAAATATTTACCTTCACGTATTAATATATAGATATATTTAAGTTAATAAATTTTTAAGATAGATTAAACATAAATTTTATCATTCTCAGCTTTTCCTTCATATGAACTATAACTATGCCAATTTTCACACTCCTCCGTGCCCGCATATTGCATAAAAAGGGAACTAAAAATTTACCTTCACGTATTAATATATAGATTTATTTAATTTAATATATTTTTAAGACAGATTAAACATAAATTTTATCATTCTCAGCTTTTGCTTCATATGAACTATAACTGTGCCAATTTTCACACTCCTCCGTGCCCGCATATTGCTTAAAAAAGGAACTAAAATTTACTTTCCCGTATTAATATATAGATAAGTATTTTTTTAACAGAATTTAACTCTGTAAGTTGTTGTTAATTACGTCAGCAAGCATTTTTATGTACTTATACCAAAATAGATTTTATTATTGAACCGTCTCTGTTTAGCATGTTGCTTATTCATAATTACCTTTTATTAGAACAAGACGAAATAGTTCTAAGAAAAAAATTTTTTTTTTCATTAAGTAAAATAAATCATAATTGAACGAAAAAAGACTCAATAAAAAATGTTTACTATCTCATTTACTTATGACGGACATATCGAGTAACACCTCGTATCTCTAAACGACGAGTATTACAAACATATGTACTAAGTATAAATAATTATTTTATATATAAAACAATAACAGTTATTTTTAATATTATAATTTATGTCATGGCAAAAAAAATGGTAATTGAATATGTAATATGTAATACATACACACACACAACAACCACACATTGTCAATTGAACGCATATGTATGCACGTTATGCATAAATTTATTTAATGCGACCATATTATAATTGAGCGAAATAGCAATAATAACTTTTTAAATTCTTCGTCACATCATTAATGGAAATAAATATGTGTGGTTAATGTGTTTAAAAAATAATTTTATCTATACGTTTCAAATTTAAATTTATTTAATAAAAGCCAATAATTAAATTAAGTCAGGTGTAACATTTAGTGCATTTTGAAATATTTGTTTTCGAGTTTTTTTTATTAAAATAAAGTTAATAATTTATTACAAATATTATTTTAGAGCTTTATTCCAAACTAATATTTGATTATTTATGAATATTCATGAAAACCTGTAGCAAACTCGTTAATTTAAAATGAAAACTTCCAAATGTATGTAGCAATTATTTGTTCAGTCATACTTTAATTGAATTGTTTTTCATTGTCCATGATTTAAATTGACTCAAAAAAGGAGTCATTTGGGAAATTTCAAATTACTGCTAAATAAATCTTTTCTATAATAAATTTGAAGTGTTAAATTTGTGCAATTTTTTGTTTCAATTTTAGAACTAATTGCAAAATATCATTACTTGCTTTTAAATTAATCAAAGTTTCGTTCGAATTTTATGCCTGGTTTTAATTTATGTCAACATCTAATTGTCCAATGGACATGTCATTTTCGGTCAATTACGGCCGTAAAACGAAAACGAATTGACAGCATGTTGAACCGATTTTAAACAATGGACAAAAATTGACATTGAAAATGACATAGATAAAACTAACAATTAGTTGAAATTTATTTATATAAATTAAGTGAATAAATAAAATGTATTTATGTAAACTAGCAGATTCCAACCCTCGAAATTCGAGCGCAAATTCTAGGAAACTTTAATTTTTTCATTAAATAAAGACCCTTAAAGTATGCTAATCAATTGTAGCCAATTCACAAATCAACACAAAAAAACAAAATCATTTTTAGTTCGATTGTTTATTTGCTAACTTTTTTCTTTTAATGCGAATAAAATGTTTATTTATTCCATTTTCCACCGACGTTTCGTCCGATTTTCAGACATCCTCAGGATCTTTTATTTTATTTAACTAAAAACAATTTCGGGTGAACATTTTTTTCAACAAATTTTACAAAATATTTTTTTTAATTTTTACTTACTAAAATTTTTTTTATATATATTAAAATGCACTGAAAAGTTTGTCAGATACTTAAAATTACGTTAAATTAAAACATTTATAATGAAACAAACATAATAAAATCAAAAATTCAAAAAAACTACAACCAAATATCACAGACATCATAGTATGACTGAATAGACGGAGTTTGTACCATTTTTATCTTCTTTGGAATTCATCGATACATCTGTTTGTTGGATCCTTAGACTTTCTAACATCAGTCTTTTGCTCTCTTTTCTCTCGATGCTAAGTATTTTTACATTTTGAAAGTCTGCTTTATGATTTTGTTGTGTTAAATGCTGTGCTAAAGTTGTTGTCTCTCTTTTGTTCCTGTAGTCATTTTCGTGTTCGCGTACTCTTGTGTTCAATGCTCTTTTTGTCGTACCAATGTATCTTAAATTGCAGTTTTCCCCTTCTTTGCCTTTGCATGTGATTTCATAGACCACGTCACTTTTATCTATTGTTGGTGTTCTGCTTTTCGTGTTTGTGAGTAATGTTCTCAGTGTTTGATTCGATTTGTACGCGAAACTTTTGTTTTCTGTCGGTATTAGTTCTTTCAATGTTCTCGCTTCTGTTAGTGTGGGTATGTAGTTGACCGTGAAGAATTTTTTAGGGTTGCCAACATTTTCATTTTGTGTTTTTTTCTTTGGGTTTTTTGTCGATGAATTCTTTGAATTCTTTGTCGCTGATTGTTAATACATTGTTGATAAAATTTTTCGCCGTGTTAAATATCATGTTCTTAGGTTGTGTCGTGTGATAGTTTATCATTCGTCCTGACGCTAGATTTTTTTTTGTACCAATCGAATGATGTTTTTCTCCCTTTCTGTATATTTTGGTGTCTAAGAAGGCCAGGCATCCGTTTTCTTCTATTTCCGTTGTGAATTTTAGTTTTTTTTTGTGATATTCGTTAAGTGTTTTCAATATTGTTTCGTTGTCTTCTTTTTTAATAATTGCGAAGAAATTATCCACATATTTGTATTTTTTTTTTGATTTTTGTGTTTTTCTCTTTTAGTCGTCGTAGTGTTTCGTCTAATAGATCATCCAGCACAATATTAGCAATCGTCGGTGATAGTGGGTTTCCCATTGGCATACCAAATGTCTGTTGGTACATTGTGTTTTCAAATTTGAAATAATTGTTGTCCTTTAAGCAGAATTGGAGAATTTTTAAAAATTGTGTTTTTGGTATGTCCGTAGATGTCTCAATTTTGCTCCATTTTTTCATAATTATACTTATCGCCGTGTTGACAGGTATATTTGTGAATAGTGCGACTACATCATATGAGGTGAATATCTCATTATCTTCCAGTTTTATTCCCCGTAAGCTTTCTTTCAACTGATATACGTCTTTTATGTTATATCGTCGGAAATCATGTTTTTTAAAATTTTTCCCGTATATTTCGCTAAATTGTAGCATGGTAGTTGATGCTGATATCGGCCTTAAAGGTGTTCCTTCCTTGTGGATTTTCGGTAGTCCGTATATCTTGGGTGGCTGTGCTGATGGGCAATGTAGTTGGTATTTTTCTTTTCTGTTTATAGATTTGCTGTTGAAAAGATTGTTAATTATGTTGTTGTTGTTTCTTAAAAGCTTCTGCGTTGGATCCTCTCTAATTGTTTTATATTATTTTTTAACGTCAAGTAGTTGTTTCATCTTTATCTTGTAGTCATTTTTGTATATTATTAAAGTTTTATTACCCTTGTCCGATGTTGTAACAATTATCGTGTTTTTATTCTTTTTCAAGAACGTCATCGTGCTTCTTTATATTGCCAAAATAAATTTTTCCTTTTCAGTGTTTTTTTTTTGTCTGTTTTTGTACGTGGCAACCCTGCTGCTGAATTTTGATAGTGTTATTTCTCTTTCTGTGTCTGTGTTGAGTGAGAGTATGATTTCTTCTATGTCCGCTATTAGTTGTATTGGTGAGAAATTTTCTCTTTTTACAGGTACTGCAAACTTCGCGCCAAGTGATAACAGCCATTTAGTCTCTTCTGGGAACCTGATGTTTGTGGTGTTGTGAAACCAATCAACATTGTATGCAAAGCCGAATTTTTCTAATTGTGTTGTTATTTTTCTGTTTAGTTTTTTCAAGTGGGTGCTTTTTGTTTTATATCTGATGTTCTTGTGTGCTATGTGTTGCTTTTGGAAAAATTGTTTTTTGTCTTGCTCGTCGAAATCTCGTTGTCTTAGTCTTTTATTTTGCTCCATGTTCCTCTTTAGTTCGTTTGTCGTCATAATTGTTTCTTTTATTTCTAGTTTTAAAATTCTCTCATGAAAAACTCTTTAAATTTTTTCTCCTTCCCTTTTTGATTTGCTGCTAATAAAAATATTTTTTGCGTTTCTGATGTGTTGTAAATGTGTCGGTATGATGCCAAGTCTTTATTACAAACACATTAACAAATTTAATAAATACAAACATAGCATTGTATAATTTTATGTATGTGTTAGTAGCAACTTTAAATGCAATTTACTCAAAATAAAGGAAAAAATTTAAAAATCTGTAAATCTGAAAAACGGCTAAAAAGGAATTCCTTTCAAATAATATACGTTTGATCAAAATCGGGATAAAACGGTAGAACAAAAGATCAGTCACAAGAAATCGCTTAGCCTATTAATATTATTTAAATTAAATGAATAAATAAAATGTATTTATCTAAACTAGCAGATTCCAGCCCTCGAAATTCGAGCGTAAATTCTAGGAAATTTTATTTTTTCATTAAATAAAGACCCTAAAAGTATGCTAATCAATTGTAGCCAATTCACAAATCAACACAAAAAAACAAAATCATTTTTATTACAAACACATTAAAAATTTAATAAACACACACATAGCATTGTATAATTTTATGTATGTGTTAGTAGCAACTTTAAATGCAATTTACTCAAAATAAAGGAAAAATTTTTAAATCTGTAAATCTACAAAACGGCTAAAAAGGAATACCTTCTAAATAATATACGTTTGGCCAAAATCGGGATAAAACGGTAGAACAAAACATCGGTCACAAGAAATCGCCTAGCCTATTAATATTATAGATTAAATGAATAAATAGTCGAGGTAGACTATTGTTTCATTTAATTGCAATTTGAAAGGTAGAAAAAATACAACATAATTTATTTATTTATTTATATATTTATTTAATTTATTAATTACATAATACAATTATTGTAACTAATATGACAAAGGAGGCAACTGAGGCCTTTGACTCTGAATTAAAATAATATTTACGATTTCATTTAAAAGATTACATTTTATTATGAATTTATAAATTTATTGAATGTTATGGGTAGAAATGTGTTTCAAACAATTTCAAGGTAAATTAGATTCGAAGATGTTGGCTCTGGAATATTGATAATTTGGACACTCATCTAGAATATTTGTAGTGTTGAGATGGGTATTACATGTTGGACGCCTTGGAGATGTTGTTTTTTCTAGGTAGTATTTGTGTGTTAGATTACTGGTTTTTCGAATAATTGGCTTATTCGTAGTCCGTCTATTTTCTAATTTTGGATTTTTCATAGTAGCCATAAATCTGATTGAGCATATCATGAGGCTTCCATGTTTGAATTTTTAACAGCGATCTTCGCGTTGCTTCTTCAGCTGCTTCGGCTAATACATTTTTAATTGGGATAGTGCGGAAGGCTCCGATTATGTGCCTAATAGTTGAATGATATAGTGCTTTAATTACTTTAATGTTAGAGGAGCCATAGTCAAGTTTATAGTCAATTTTTGACAGCATGATTGAATGAGTAATATTTATCATTGTAGATATGTGGATCAAAAAATGTTTAGATGTGAGATATTTTATAATCTCGAATTCAAGGTTTTTCGAAGCCTTGGACAGTATTCTTTAAATGTAAATCTTTCGTTAAAACCAACACCCATTATACCAAGTTTATCTACTTGTTTTATTTTTAAGTTCTCGTATTCGATGTCGAATAAATTGCAATTATGCTTTCTGCGTATATGCAGTAGTTTACATTTGTCTACTAGACTCCAATTACACAGTGCAACAAATAAATATTATTTGAAAACTACACGGACTTGCGAGTATAGGTTCGATTCTACTACCAAAGATTGGTGACAGATTTTTTTTTATGGGCCTCAAAAGATTCTGAAAATCAGTGTGTCCTTCAAGAAAAGGTGTCATCAGTTTTTGTTCAACAGCTAATTCAGACTTGGTGGTACCGCTTAACTATAATTGGGAAGAATGTAGCTAGGAATCCGTTGAACAAATTTTATCGACATTTATGCGAAAAAATCATTTTTTCCTACACTTTTTTTTAAAAAAATATAGGAAAAAATATTTTTTTTCTATATTTTTCAGCATGACTTGCAGGGACTCCCAATTTTTTACTAACAATATTTACTAAACTTGTAGCCACGGTAAAGCTAAACAATTTTTACGAACATACAAACACAATCTAAACGTGTTTAGTCATCCTAAATAATTGCAACTACGTTTTTTTCAAGGTGATTAGGTCCCGTTGCAATAAAAAAATCTGGTCAAAAAAAATTTTCCGATTATCCGTTTTCCCGGAAAAGTCTGCTCGAAATTTCGAACACTGGCGCTTATCTTATGTGTCGACTTTTATATAAATGAAACATTTAGTTTATTTGCTGTTTAATTCGTACAAAAATTATAAAAGTTAGTAAAAAATTATATTATATTAAATCCATACTGAAATCCACATTTGAAAAAGAAAATCGTAAGATAAAAAAACATAGTCGAAAGAAAAGTCGTGAAAAAATTATATTATCCAAGAATGAGAAATGTCAGTCAAGTTTACTCGCCAAATATTAACTAAAGCATTCGAAATTTCGAACAGTTTACACATATATGGGGTCACGTATGTATATTAGCGCGTCCCGATGCTTCAACCCCCCCCCCCCCAAAAGATGGGGATTTAGGAGCCTTTTACAGGAAAAATAGCGTACAAATTTTTGGACAAAAAACCGGATTGCTACCGGATCCTAAAGATTGCAATCCTAGTGCATTTTGAAAAAAAAAATATTTTTGATTTTCAAAAAATTAACTGCAAAAGTTGCGCAATACAGAGATCATTCCGGGAAAAAATTAATAAAATTTCCGTAGAGTAATTTTAGTGCAGCGTTGCATCTTAAATATGGAAAGTGAGTACATATTTTTTTCTTTCTTTCTTTCAAGCTAAATTAGTCTCAAAAGCTGTGCGTTGGACCAGAAGAGCTCTATCACTTTTTTTGAAATAGTTTTAGCTAATATCCTCTAGTTTGCGCAGCTTTTGAGACTAATTTAGCTTGAAAGAAAGAAAAAAAAAATATGTACTCACTTTCCATATTTAAGATGCAACGCTGCACTAAAATTAATCTGCGGAAATTTTATTAATTTTTTCCCGGAATGATCTCTGCACCAAAATTGCTCTACAGAAATTTTATTAATATTTTTCCCGGAATTTACTCTGTATTACGCTACTTTTGGCGTCAATTTTTTGAAAATCAAAAATATTTTTTTTTTAAAAGCACTAGGATTGAAATCTTAAGGATCCGATAGTCATCTGGGGGGGCAAGCTAAAAAAAAATAATTCGGGACACGCTAATGTATATGTAACACATGTGTAACATTTTTTATAATAAAGTTACATATATTAGCAATAATTCCTCATGATTATTCTTTTATTTTTTTTATTATTCTTAAAAATTAATGCAAAAAGTGTCTAAAAATAAGGGTTGCAGAAATGTCCTCCCAGCATCGTGAATTTCTACCGTTTTCATAAATTAATTATTTTTTCTGAACATATTTATCTTTTATTCAGAATATACGATTATACATCAATAACAGGCACTGATTGAAAATAGGGCAAACAAATCTTTTTTTTTTGTCAGAAAAGAACGAGGCATAAAATTCACACAAATTTGTATACTAAAATATTACACTTCTCAATAATGTAAACTTTTTGCAGAACCTGTATTCGTAATACATATTTTCTAAAAGACTTTGGGTTGATGAATCCAAATCTGCAAAAAATATTTTCCAATTTGTAGTTTTTGAAAAATCGAGGTATATATTTATATATTCTTGGTATAATTTCTCGAAACTGGACCTTACAACAATGAATCTTTTCCAAAGTTTATAAATCATCATTAGAAAATATTTATTTCAAGATGAGGCTATGGCTATTGATCAGTGTTGTATCAAATATTTATCATATTTATTCTCTGACTATTAGATGAATTTCCTTAAATTCAATGGAATAAATCATTATAGACCTGTATAAATAATATAATTACGTGTGAACATTAGGGTGACAGCCATTTTTTTTGGAATTTCAAGACGTGCGGATCAGATTATTGTGACACTGGATCTAAAACTTAAGCGCGCAAAATTTGAGCCACAATGGACAATGCTTTCTGGACGCGCATTGAGTTCAAAGTTCAAATATGCATTTATATGTAAACATTATCAAAAAAAAAAAATTATTTTCACAAAAAGTTTGATATTAATAATTGCGTTTCAATTAAATTAATTAATAAACCATAATCTAGAGTACATTATCATTCTAATAAAATCTATTATTGGTTATATCAAGTTCCAAGTTATATCAAGTTCCCCAGGCAATAAATGCGTCGCAGACCACTTGATTAAGAAAATCGAGCTCACATTTTTAAAGACATTGAAAAAATTAAAAACAACACTATTTTTGAATTCTCCTGATCCCAAAATGATCTTATGTATAGTACATTGCATCTGGTCTATTGTTATGCCGTTCTAAATTAATGTCAAAACGGCACGTACTTTTTAACGCTATTTCAAATCTCCAATTTTACCTTTTGAAAAATTTTGTTCAAGAAATTTACGGAAATCAACGATTGGTCTTAAAGGTCTTATTAACAAGATATGTGCGATTAAAAATGCCAAGTATTGTAGGTATCCTGTTCTTAATTTGGCGAGGGCTTGCGTTTTTATTTCAGCGAATTTAAAGAAAAATGTGATTTTTCATACATTTTCAACTCTTTTGATGTTCTCGTATTTCAAATATCTTTTGCCTAAATATTATACTACTTGATATAAGTTCTTAATCTTGTAAAATTAAGGTTAATTGAAACACTATAAACTGACCCTCTTTAAGGTCAAAGGTCAAATTTAAGGAGACACATTTTTTTAAAACAAAATATCGAAATAATATATATATGTGGAAGGATTTCGATAATACTTGTTGATATGAAGGTAGATTAATTGCGGGTTTCCGAGGTAAGGCACGTAAGATGAATGTTATAGTAGGGATCCCATATTAATGAGCCATATTCTAAAATAGGTCTTACAAGAGATGTAAAAAGTTTTTTGGTTATGCAAGAATTCAAAAAATTATTTTGCCCATCGTTTAATAAAGGCCAGTGTACCTCTAGCTTTATCACGTGAGATACCAAGTTTAATTTAGAATCAAGTAGAATCCCTAAATCCAGAAAAGTATCAACAAGTTCAAGCTGATATCCGCCCAAAGAGTAGTTAGCAGGAAAAACATTATTTCTTGAAAAACGCATACATTTAAATTTTTTCAAATTTAGTTCCATTAGGTTACGGTTACACCACGAAAAGAAATTGTTGAGATCTGATTGAAGATGAATATGATCATTATGTTGACAGTAACTTAAAAAAATTTTAACATCATCAGCGTACATTAAAACGTTGCAAAAATTTATCACTTTTGGAAGATCATTGGTGAAAAGGGAGAAAAGAATTGGTCCAAGATGGCTGCCTTGAGGAACACCAGAAGTCACAGTAGTATCTTTAGATGACATATTATTATACATTACACGTTGTGTTCTCTCAGAATGATATGATTTTATCCATTTAAGGCTTAATGGTGTTAAACCTAATAAATCCAATTTAATCAGTAGAAGGTTATGGTTTACTTTATCGAAAGCCTTACTAAAATCGGTGTATACTGCATCTGTTTGTTTTTTCTTGACAAAACCATCGTTAATTGGTGTCGTAAAATGAAGCACATTTGTAACGGTAGAGCATCCTTTCCGAAATCCGTGTTTTTTATTATTTATTAACCAACACTCAGGGGATGCCCACGACAGATGCAGTGCATTGTGTTGATCTCAGGAAAATAGGTTATGGGAAGGAGGAAAGAGGGAGTAGTGTTTGTGGATATTTGACTTAAATTTTATTAGATTGTAACTGTCAGGAAAGACCTATGCGGGGAGTTTATTCCACATACGGCTAGTTCGACTGATAAACGAATTCTCTCTGTAATGCGTTGTGCGGTCAACTATACAATAGACTACAAACGGATGTGATCTACTACAGAAGCGGGTAGAGCGAACCGAAATTCGGGCACTTGGAATAAGTTTGCTAATCTCAGAAGAACATTTCCCATGGTAGTATCTATAAAACAGTGATACACAACCCACATTCCGATGATGTTCCAATGAGTCAATAGAGTTGGATACCTTACCGTCATTGATAAGCATCAACGCCCTCCTTTGCACACGGTCCAGTAGCTCCAAAATAGACTGAAGCTCCTGCCCATATATGGGAGTTGTATTCCATTTTCGTTTTAGAAAACCAAGACACTTGAATGCCTCTTTCGACACTTGAAAAACATGCTCGTTCCAACGAACATCACATTGAATTCTCATGCCTAGAACATCAAGAGTATCCGACTCCTCAATACCTATAACACCCATATATACAGATGACATTGTTGAATCCATGGCCCTATGGGTCAACATACAACATTGCGTATTCAGCGCATTAAAATCAACCCTATTCGCTTTACCCCACTCGGAGATTGTTAACAGATCTTGATTGAGCGTATCATTCATTGTCCGCCGTTTGCCCCCAACCTCCAAGAGGCTTGGCCTACAATTAAAGGAAAATGAATGACAAATGCTGCTGTCATCTGCGAAAGAGTATATAGAGTTAAAAGTTTGACCAAGAAGGTCGTTCAGAAAGATAAGGAAAATAGAAGGAGAAAGAACGGAACCTTGGGGTACCCCTGAATTAAGCAGCACGAATTTTCACTTCATACTTGTCAGAGTGTTAGATAGAGGTCGAGAATATTTTGTCTTTGCCCTTCAATGCATGGAATGTGCGTTGATTCATTCACTAGTTGCGCTAAGTGGTTATGCTACGCGAAAAGCTCAACGTAACGGCCTTCGGAATGAATGGTGAAGCCAAGAAGAGTTGTGAATATTGAAATCGCCGGCAACTACGATTTCGCTATTCGGGCAATTCTCTTATATTTTAGTTATAGATTCAGAAAGGGCATCGAAGCCATTATAGATATGTTCCCTTTCTATGTTTGAGTTTCTATATAGAAACCCGAAATGCAAAATGTGTGACCTGATTTTGAACTTAACCCAAAGTGAGTTGAATTCTGCATCACAACAGTTATAATGTTGCTGGAACTGGTACACAACATTGTTGCGAATGTACATTGCAAGGCCCCTATGAAAAGTAAAAAGGGATAGAAGGTGATAACCAGGTATGTGAAAATCCTGTGGATCAGCATCCTAAATTACCTCGGTCTCACATAAGGCGAAAACATCCGGCCGATGGAAGCGAGTGTGGGCATATACAGAGAAAAAATTCGTCCTCAGTCCACGTATGTTACAGAAGTCTATTCTGAATTTACCTGACATTACAAAATTAATAAAAATATAAGTCAATATTCCAAGAAAACAATAGTACAAGTGACAAGTAATCGTGATGCTGTTATTAGGATAGTTAGTAACCACTGTTATACCTTCATCACTAACATAACCAACAGCAAAACGAATACATCACCACTGTACTATGTCAAAATGTTGTTGAAGTCAAAATTGACGCTGAGTGATTGCACAAAAAATCTGTAATAAAAGCTTAGGGATTGCACTAAGTTTAGCAATACCACGGCAATTAGAAACATCCGATCTATTTCCAGATTTAAATAATGGAATGATGTAAGAAACTCTCCGAAATTTAGGAAAATAATCGTTTTTTATTTGCGCATTAAACAAAAGAGTCAATGGTGTTGCCAAAGAAGTAGCACAATAATTGAGTATAGAACTAGGTACTCCATCAGGTCCACGAGTAAATTTTAAGTTTCTTTAGGCTATTAACAAGTTCTGCCTTATCAGTTAGGGGAAAAGATATCGCTTGATTTGTGTTTAATGGATATGAATAGATGTTGGAACAGTATTGAGCAACAGAATACGTACTACCAAAAAAGTCTGCAAACATGTTATTTTTTATAGTACTCGTATCATCTCACTAGATTCGATATCGTTATATTTCATTACAGATGGATAACCAGTAATTTTTTTTTTCGAATTAACAAAGTTGTTAAATGCTTTAGGATCACGATTTAAATCTTTCTTCATTTTGTTTAGATAGTTTATGTATAAATAACACTGCAGAACAAATTCAGGTTAGCAAAAGTTAGGTCGATTCTGAGAGTGAGGGGTAAATAGAGGCTAAATTAGAAGACCCGTATCGCGGCGTTTGTTTATGTTAGTTCCAATTTTTTTTAATCGACCTTCGAACTTTGCAGTCAAATGCCGATTTTCAGCATATTGTTTATATGGTTTTTTGGCTATAACTGTCGACTAATTGATATTTTTTCAATCTGTAAAAGCCAAATTATTGCTAGAGACCTCTGCAACAATTAAAATTTTTTAAAAAATTGATTTAGAAAATTTTTGTGGTGCTTATGAAGCAAAATGTTGGAAAAATTATATTTTTTTCATGCTTTTTGAAAAATATTTTCCACAAAACTAAGTCTTTTTTGCTTTCTGTTTGATCTATAATATGCTTCTCAGTTTCTTCAATAAATTTCATTTAAAAAAAAAAAATGGTCTTAGTCGATAATTTGCGTTAAAAATCCCAAAACCATTAAATAAATAGCGATTTATGTAGAAGTAATTAAAAAGGGAAGTTCCAAGAATTAGGAATTAGTGAAACAACTTTTTTGTTTTCAACCACCACACAGGTAGCGATTTTTTTTATTTCGTACAAGCGAACTAATTTCAAAATGAAGATTCAGTTAAGACTCGAAACTCAGCCGAAGCTGATGTCTTTTAATTTTCGCTCGGTCGTGATAAAATTCGCTATTAATTTTTTTTGAACTTATTTCATTTTGTGAGTGATTTAAGTTAAGTGCATCGGTTTTATAAAAACAACAAAAAAAAAAACACTGTATAATATATATTGTATTAAAAATGTCGGAACCAAAATGTAAAATGGACCATTTTTGTAATGTTTGTGGACGTTTCATAGCAAGCGATGAAAAATGTGGCAATGCGAGTGATTTTTTTTTTGGAAGTCTATAAACAATATTTCTCGCAAGAGTTTATCACTGACGTAAAGTGTGCCCCTAAAAAAGTTTGCTTTAATTTAATTCAACTCTTATGCAATGGAAAAGTGAAAAGAAGAAGGCTATGCCTTTTGGTATACCAATGATGTGGTTAGACAACAGCCCGCATCAAGAAGAAAATTGCTATGAATGTATCAACTGCCATAAAACTTTGAATAGAAGGAAAGCAAAGAATAAAACTTATATAGCAGTGCCAAGTGTCCAATTACCATTACCGCACTCAGAATTCGTTCCAGTACCAACATACCAAAGTATTGATCTTCAAACGGATATCAGTACTACAACCGCCGCTACTACATCCATGGATTTCTTCTCAGAATACGACCCTGGTGAAGGTACATCCTATGAAACATCAAAAAACCCAATCCTAGTCACACAAAACCAATTGGATGGAATTGTTGCAAATTTGTGTTTGACTCAGAAAAAATCACAACTACTGGCTTCATTTTTGAAAGGAAATTATTTGCTGGCGAAAGGTACCAAAGTAACAGCATATCGAAAACGCCAAAAAGAGTTAGAAAAGTTCTTCAATGTGAATGATGCAAAAAATTTCGCTTATTGCAACGATATTGAAAAGTTAATGGAGACGATAGGGTTAACCTATAAAAAAAGATGATTGGCGTTTATTCATCGATAGTTCACTAATCAGCTTAAAAGTTATGCTTCTGTTCCGATTGCGTATAGCACTGACACTAGTGAAAATTTCGATAATTTGAAACACATTCTGGAAGTAGTCAAATATAACGAACACCAGTTGCGCATTTGCTGCGACCTCAAAATAGTTTCATTGATAACAGGCTTAACAGCACCTGGCCATCCAAAATATCCGTCTATTTTGTGCGATTGGGATTCACGATACGGAGAAGGTATTAAAGGAAGAAACTAGTACAAACAGCATAACTGGAATAGTCGCATTGGACGCAAATGGCCTAAAGACAATAGGCTACACGAAAGTCTTGTTCCCGAAATGAAAATTTTGTTGCCGTTGGTCCACATTAAACTTGGCATTGCTAAAAATTTTTTGAAATGTATCGCAAAAAGACCAGCAGTAATCAACCACTTAAAAAACATTTTCGCAAAACTAAGTAACGCCAAAATTCAGGAAGGGGTTGTTAATGGTCCCGACATACGGAAACTAATGAGTCGTCAAGATTTTGACCAAGTTCTGACAGACCGAGAATTAAATGCATGGCTCGCATTGAAAGCAGTCATTAAAGGACTTTTGGGTAAAGAACGCAAAGACAACTGCAGGCAATCTGTTGCAAACATGTTGGCAGCTTTCGATGAAATTGGGGTTAATATGTCGTACAAAATTCATCTCTTGCATCAGCATCTTGATCAACTCGCTCAACAGTTGCCAACTGAATCTGATGAGCAAGGCGAACGTTATCACCAAACTGCGCTTCCATTTGAAATAAGGAAACTATAGAGTGTGCATATTTTGAATTCTTAGATTTTCCATTTGAAATAAGGTAACTATAGAGTGTGCATATTTTGAATTCTTAGATTTTTCTAATATCTTTGTCAGAGTGCACAATTTAAACATGTTAACGATTGAAAACTATTTTCGTTTCAGGTACAGAGGAAAGAAATCTCCAGATGCAATATTCCCTGAAATTTATTGGTGGTATAAAAACACCTTTGAAGAAGAGGAAGACAAAGATGAAATCCCAGAATATCTGTTGGACGAAATTATCGACATTTCTGATGATGATAACGATGACCAAGATATTAGAGAGAGCAGTGATGTTGATCCACAGCCGCCTGCTAAACGGCAACTGGCCAAATCATTAATTTAATTTATTTAATTTTTTTACTTAAAACTTTTCATAACTAACATTTCAAAAATATATTTTTTTTCCATATTTTTATAATTTCTTTTTCAATGTTTCTTCAAAACCAATACTGAACAAAATTGGTACATAAAATATGAGAAGTAAATTAATATTAAGCTGGAAAACGCAAGTTTTGTATTATGATTGTTTTCCTTTCAAATGAAATTTATTGAAGAAACTGAGAAGCATATTATAGATCAAACAGAAAACAAAAAAGACTTAGTTTTGTGGAAAATATTTTCAAAAAGCATGAAAAAAAAATATTTTTTCCAACATTTTGCTTCATAAGCACCACAAAAATTTTCTAAATCAATTTTTAAAAAAAATTTAATTGTCGTACAGGTCTCTAGCAATAATTTGGCTTTTACAGATTGTCAATTAGTCGACGAGTTATAGCCAAAAAACCATATAAATAATATGCTGAAAATCGGCATTTGACTGCAAAGTTCGAAGGTCGATTAAAAAAAAAAAATTCGAACTAACATAAATAAACGCCGCGATACGTGTCTTCTAATGTAGCCTCTATTTTCACCCCTCACTCTCAGAATCGATCTAACTTTTGCTAACCTGAATTTGTTCCACAGTGTAATACAATATAATCATGTATTTATCATATTTATTCGGCGTTGAGTATTTAGGCCCCAATGAACAAATGCCCCAAAAAATTGGGGCGTAAATGCGTGATGAACAAAAGCCTCCAAACCTTTAAAAAAGCCCCAAAAAATGAGCAAATGCCCCAATTTTTCAAAAACCAAATAAAAAATGAACTTACGCTCCAAAAAACATTTCGCAAAATTTTTCACATATTTTTTTAAAATTGTTTCTTTCTGCCAAATATCTAATCAAATGAAAATTTGCATACTGCTCTCAATATTTCTCCTACAATAAACGCATTTAGCATATCTTGAAATGTGTGCAAAACTTTCATAGCATTTTTGCGTTTTCTTATCCATCCAATGTAAAATATCGGAATGATCTGCAAAAAATATGTTTTGCGGCGATTACAACTAAGTTAACGACAACTGAGCGGCGCGGGTGTGGCTGCCAATCCCATGCGAAAGCGACACGCGGACGCGTTCGCGGAACAGTTCAGCGCAAAAGCGTTACTTTAAATATGTTTACTAATTACTTCAATTTACCAACGATTCCCGATAAATTTTTCAGTTTACGAAAATAAATAAACTACAAACAAAACAATAGCACAAATCGTTTTCGTAGTTTATTTTTGGAGTATATTTGTTCATTAGTCTTGTAAAAAAAAATGAATTTAGGCCTCAAACTTACAAAATAAAAATGAAGAAATGCCCAAAAATATTTCAAATTTTAATAAAAAACAAGTAAGAGTGTTAAATTCGGCTGTGCCGAATCTTTGATACCCTCCACCTCGGTTTGAGTCTTGATAATAAATGTAAATGAAAAAGTAAACAATTTGTTAAACTTAATACCAAATTATTTCAGCAAATTGGTTTTCGTCTTTTCTATTATTTCGGATTTATTTCGGTGTTTGCTTTTTGGTCATCGTTGTTGCTGATCGGCATGCATTTAGCTTATATACCTATATGCATGCGTTTCCGGTTATATGACATAACTTCTCGTTTAATTTAGCTCGCCCTAACCTCCATTGCAAAGGTAATGGTTGTGTAGGGTGGCTATATGCACTAAATCGTGCTAATTGGAGATGGCTGTATAGTTTCTTTTAACTGGCCAAATATTTCTTCATTGCGGCCATATATGTCGGATGGAGTAACAAAATAATAACCAAAAAAAAAAAACTCTCAATTTTTTTATTAAAATATTGCCATATTTGGAAAACATAGAGAATAAATTTATAATAATAAATATTCAAATTAGGGATGCCAAACGCAAAAACCAAATGTCCCAAACATTTTAAATAAAATAATTTGTTCTCTTTATTTTCAGAAAAACTTCAAATTTTCATCCAAAAAAAATTGTGAAAATTTATATATAAAAAAATAATATTCTCATCAAATTGCGTTTATTTATGTAACAGTTTTTATGTTCGCAATTCTTAAATATCATTTGACGTTTTCTAAAATTCATTGAATTTAAATTAATGTTTTCTGTAGTGTGATTCTGTAAATTTCAACGATCCGACAATCGCAAAATATATCGACAGCTATTGTTGTTTGCACTAAGGATTAAGTGATTCACTAAGTACATACATCTTAACGACAGTCGACAAATCTATTTTTCTATTTATTTAAATTGTAAACGAGTGGCATCTCTGTCAAAATAAGCGAAAAACACAAAGATGAATATAAAAAAAAACAAAAAAACAAATTACTTCGTGTTTGACAGGATGATTTTATGTTGATGTTTAATATCTAGATTTTTTTACTAATATTTCTGTGTATTTATTTGAAAATGAAATAATGAATTGAATATGCTATTTAATTTTTTTATTTATATAAAAAAGTTTTTTAATTAAAGCAAAATATTTTCACTATTTTATGATTTTTATTTATGTATGACGACATTTCAACCTAAAAATTTAAGTTTTTATCGATTGAATAAACAACACAAAAATGGTTGTCGTTTAGATAACAACAACAGCTGACTTTAACAATAGCGAATATCGTTTAAAAATTTTACTGATAATTTTGCAATTTTCTTTTTTTAACGATTCGACTATCGTTAAAAGAAGTTACTGAATCGCCGTACTGAAAAGCTATTAATTTCTCCTGAATGTCAATATTTTTTTTAAATGTAAAAATTTTTTAAATGTAAACACAGGTATTTGGTGTTTTTTTTTTAGAATTTCAATTTGTGTTTAACGAACAAAATTTATATATTAAAGATGCAATTGATGTGTTCTAAATTTTAAATTATAATTTCCGACGTTTTGATATGATTTTCTGAAATTCAATTAATTGTAATTTATAATTGGAAATTTTTAATTCCAGTTTTTAGAATTGATATTTTCTTAAATTTGAATGGAAAATTTAAAAAGTGCAATTTTGTATTTATGTGAATTATAATGCTTTGGTAATTATAAACAATTTTTAAAAATTAGATGTAATCACAATCAGATATTTTGTAGGTAAAGCAGAATAATAATTCTATATAACTATGTAGAACTGTTTTAAAAGCAAAAAACTCATTGATGAACTCGGTAACTCTATTTTGTAAATACAACAAAAAGTTAATAAGCCAAACTTATGTTCATATTTGTAAAAGAATAATAAAAAAAAACGTATGAAATAAAAGACCAGCCGGTGTATACTCTTAACATTGTTCTGTATGATATCTATTTGAAATTATTGACATTCATATTAAAATAGAAATAACAATTGCGAAGCTAATTAGAACAAAAATTGTGGCGCCATCTACTGTGGCATAGTCACGCTGAGCAAAATGAAGCGACACTCTGTTAATTCAAAAGAAATGTATTTTCCCCACAACAAAATATTGCAGAATTTTATGTAAATAAAATAATATACCGACTTATTTCTAACATGCAGTTGTTAAGGATATACATATATAGAATATATATAGAATATATGTATATTATTTGTATTATTTAATATGTTTATAAAAATTTATAAATAAATTTATATATAAATTTTTTTTTGCTATATTTACATTGTTTTTTTTTTTTATTAATAACTAGGTATTTTAGCATTATTTGCTTTAGATGTTGGTGAATTTTTACTTCCTTTATATTAACTCGTAGTGTCTGCTTGTCGAAAAAATTTTGGATCGATTTTAACGAATTTCCCGTGACCCAATCGATCTGAAATTTTGCAGGCAGGCTCGCGGAAATAACAGAAATGATCTAACAAATTTTTAAAGTGATGCCAAAACAATGGAAACTTTTAAATTTTTCTACCAGAGTTAATAAAAAAATGTACAAAGGGTTAGTTTTTATTATATTATTACCACAACGACCACAAAAACAACAAGTCCAGCTATGACAACAACACAACATTTAGAATAACAACAAGAACAATATAGAAACATCATAATTTTCATTTTTTTTTTTACTTTTTCCCTGGACCTGTTCCACCGATTTTAATGATTTTTGAAACAGAAATCTTCCCATGAATTTGGTGAATCATTCTCACTAAAAATGATTACTGTAGCTGCACTATTCAGGGCGTGATCGTGACAAGAACAACATATCAACTCCGGTTGTTATAAGGATCACAAATATATATATTTTATGGGGTCCAAAATTTTTTTTCTAATTATTACAAACGGAATGACAAACTTATATATACCCTCTGCACACTGGAGTGGAGGGTATAATGAACTTGTGCCCTAAAAACCATAAAAATTGGGGAATCAGTAACAAATGCCCCAATCCAATACAAATTTTTTTGAGCATTTGTTCATTTTTTTGGGGGGGCATTTGTTCATTGGGGCCAAAGTACTCAGCGTCATTTACACTGTGATTATTAGGTAAATTTTCTCAAATTCTATGTTTTTTCCTTTTTGTTTTTGCTAAAGATAATTCTCACTACAAAAGTGTTACATTAAAAATGTCATTAATGATATAATTTATCGACATTTTAACGAAAGAAAAAAATCATAGATTCTGGAATATTGAGAATGTAGAAAAAATCTTAGATTCTTCAAATTTTTCCCTACGAGAATCGTTTCGAAATTTTAGATATTTATCCAAAAAGAATGCAAAAGTAAAATTTATCTTCTAATGCTTTAAATTTGATTTTATGAATTTGTGTGGGTGGAGTGTATGTTGAGCTTTAAAATGTAATACAAAACTTCATGAGCCGTTCTATGCAAAAGTAATATTTAATGGAATGATAAAAATAAATTGAAAAATATTATTATTTAGAATTTAGAACCCAATATTTTGTAGTGTGTACTTTTTTTGTTTATCGAAGTTGTTTGTATATGATTATTTTTATTATTTTACTATTATTATAAAATTCTTGGCTTAAATTTTAGTTTGTGACATGAACATGTCTGAATGAAACTTTCTATCGAAATCATTAAAATAAATTGTTGTTCAAATGGTGTCTCTGGCATATGTTTACTTAATTTCAAATTGTATCTGACATCATATGCAAATGTGGTTGAGTTCATTATGAATTCATATTCATAACATTTCCATCATGTTGATACATCATACGGAAGAGTCTGAACATTAGGGTAGTTCTTCTTATGTATGGGCCATTTATAGGATGATAGTGCCTGTTATTCCTGATTACTTTGATGCTGATTTCATAAAGCATCGACATAAGTGTCTCTTCACTATGAATATTTTATTATGTTTTTGTTCATGAATTACTGTCATGTCACAGGCAAACACACAAACAAATAAATTTTGTAAAAGTTTTAATCTACTTTACTGTAGATATGAGTTTAGTTTTTTTTTTTCAATGAATTTTGTGACATGCAGATGAACTCATACTCTCACTTACCTTTCACTTGTATTGTGGCTGAGGACTGTATGGTACCTAAATGATTTGTGGCCTCACAACGGTATAGTCCTGCTTGCAATAATGTAGGCTGAACAATAACTAAACTTCCATTTGCTTGAATGCGTAGTTCATCAGTTGATTGTGCAACCAACCGACCATTGAAATACCATTGAATGTCGGGTTCTGGTATACCCGTAGCCATGCAATCCAAACGAGAAGCAGCACCATTTAAAGCCACAATACGATCTATGGGTGTATGAATGAAACGTGGTGGTTGTAGTTGACCATTCTCCACTCGATTTCCGAATGGCTGCTGGTGCTGCCGAATCACATTATAACCACTGTTGTCAATGTTACGATTTAATAAGGCAACATGCCTGTTATTTTGTTCATTCCATCGTTGATTATTATCAATGTAACTATGTTGTTGGTCGTCTTCAATCATCATACGGATGGGTTGAGTTCGAGTTTCGCCCACTTCATTGCGGCCAATGCACTCATAAATACCAATATCGCTTGCATCGACCGCATTTATTTTAAGCGTGCCAGTGGATAATATTTGCATTTTATGCGAGTAGTCTGGTGAGATTTCATTTGTATTTTGCATCCAAATTATTTCAGGTTCAGGATCGCCTTTCATGCGACATGGTATTTCAACTGTTTCACCTGTCGTAAGATGCATGTCATGTGGTGATGTAATTATTTCCGGTTTTTCTAGGAAAAAAAGAACAGAAGAATTTATATAAAAAAAAACACACACACACAATAGAAATATACAGTTATTTTTAAAGTTAAGGGTTTACCCTGATTTTAATTAAGAGAAATAGAAAAACTATCAAACTTATTTGAAAACAAGGCTAAGCTTGTTATGCTGAAAGAGAAATAGATATTATTCAAAAGATTGTAATTTTTTTGGGGAATCTTATGGAATAAATGACTAATAGTAACACTGATATTTGACTACATAATATCAAAAGTTTTCTTTAGTTTTGCCGTTATATGTCTTTACAAAAAAAAAAAAATAAATTACGCTGTTAACTTAATTGCACGAGTAACTGTGACTGTAATTGATGAAGCATACGGATATAGAAATTTGTATTTATCCATTGCATATGGATTCGGGTTATTTTGGTTTGATTTTTAGCAATTGTATGATAAAAAAATTGATTACTTTTTTTTACTAAATGAATTGTCTGTACATATGTACGAGTACATGTATATGTATATGCTTGTGATTTGATTGATTTTTGTTATTGTCGATAACAAAAAAAAAAAAAAAGGAGAAAAAAAGAGAGAAAAACTTCGTTGCAGTTGAAAGACTTGTCAAGAGAACTTTTATCAATATTTGTTCACAGTATTAAACGTAGCAAAAAAAAATTTTTTTTTATTTAAATACAAAATTTTAGCCAGCAAATAATATTTGCATAGAAATTCAATAAGAAAAATTTAAAACCATTTACGATTAAAAAAATGCAATACTGTACAACAGTCATGCTGAGGAGGGGGCGGGGGGGGAAGGGGGGGGATGAGAAATTCCAAGTCAAGACGAAAGTACTGAGCCAGTAATAATAAACCCGCATTTATATTTTTTTCGTATCTTGATTTTTTTTACTAAGTTTTTTTTTTAGCTGTAACTCAAGAACCATTGATGAACTATTAATTATTTTTTCTCAATTGAAATTGAGAATTTATTTTTAGGAATTTATTCTATTTCATTACAATTGGTTGAAACAATGCTAAAGAAAAAATCATCATTACTATTAATTGGTAATGAAACTTACTGGCAATGCTAATTTAAAAGCAATCACTACCACTAAATGATAATGAAATTTTTTGGCATTAGCATTGTTACGTCTAATGCCAATGGAATTTCAATGGCAATGAAAATTATCCAAGTATGAAAAACATATAAAATATTTAAAAAAAATCACAATTTTTCTTAAAGTTTCTTAAAAAGAATAACGTTCTGATGATGTAAAAATATAACGAAACATGTAAAAAAGTTAAAGTCTGTCCAGACCGACTTTATAGTACCATATACCATGCCTTCAGAAAAATGATTTAGGTCCAACTTATTGAATAGAAAAAATAAGCATAAATCAAATTTGAGTGCCATCTATAATATTAATGGGCTAGGCGATTTCTTGTGACCGACGTTTTGTTCTACCGTTTTATCCCGATTTTGACCAAATGTATATTATTAGAAAGGTATTCCTTTTTAGCCATTTTGCAGATTTGCAGATTTTTAAATTTTTTCATTTATTTTAAGTAAATTGCATTTAAAGTTGCTACTAACGCATACATAAAATATACATATGCTACGTGTGTGTCTATTAAATGTGTTAATGAGTTTGTTATCTTCATTCACAATAATAATAAATCAAAAAAGTGTTGGTTTGTGAATTGGCTAAGTTGAAAAATAAAGTTGCCTAGAAATTGCGCTCGAATTTCGAGAGCTGGAATCTGCTAGTTGTAATAAATTTGTTACATGCCGATATAAGAGTTCTTATTGGATGATATTTTTATATGGGGACTTGGTCGCAAAATGATCCGATCACGACCATATTTGATAAAGTCGTTTATTTTTCGCTGCAACATATAAAAACGAAAAATCGCTGATATATTTTTGTTTATTGATAGATTTAAGTGAATGTTGGGAAGTAACTTCGTATGGCTAAACATGATCCTGTAGGCTTTACTTTTGGAGAACTAATTACAAAATTCCATCAAAATATATTCATATTTGGTACCTGTAGTTCGATTACAAAGTTTACGTGGAAAAACAGACAGATGGACAGGCAGACGGACAGACAGACGCACAGATAGGCGGACGGACAGACAGCAATAGTAGATGGACGAACATTGAGAAAATAAAAGGTTAGTCTAGGTTAAATATTTTTGGTTGTTACTGACATCAATACAAACTCATTATACCCTGAGGACCGCAAAGTGGTATAAGGCAGGGGTGGGCAACCTGAGGCGCTTTGGTTGTGAAGCTACGGCTCTTTAGTTGCATAAATATTCTTTATTTTATAAAATAATCTAACCAATAAAAACAAAGTTTTTATTAAAACTTTTTTTTTCCTTATGCATATGAGTTTTGAATATCTCCGTGATTGTGCGGAGTTAATCTTTGGCCACAACAAGTCTATGGACAAAGTTTCAGATCCATCGGATGAGGGGAAGTGGGTTTTTAATCTCTCCGTGACTGTACGTGACTAGGGGAAATGACATTTAGATCACTCTGTGACTGTGCGTTACCACGCGTGACTGTGCGTGACTAAGTCAAAGTTAATCTTTTTGTCACAGCAAGTGTATGGACCAAGTTTGAGATCGATCGGATGAGGGGAAACGACATTTAGATCACTCCGTGACTGTGCGTGACCATGCGTGACTGCGCGTGACTAAGTCAAAGTTAATCTTTTTGTCACAGCAAGTGTATGGACCAAGTTCGAGATCGATCGGATGAGGGGAAACGACATTTAGATCACTCCGTGACTGTGCGTGACCATGCGTGACTGCGCGTGACTAAGTCAAAGTTAATCTTTTTGTCGCAGCAAGTGTATGGACCAAGTTTGAGATCGATCGGATGAGGGGAAACGACATTTAGATCACTCCGTGACTGTGCGTGACCATGCGTGACTGCGCGTGACTACGTCAAAGTTAATCTTTTTGTCTCAGCAAGTGTATGGATAAAGTTTGAGATCGATCGGATGAGGGGAAACGGCATTTAGATCACTCCGTGACTGTGCGTGACCATGCGTGACTGCGCGTGACTAAGTCAAAGTTAATCTTTTTGTCACAGCAAGTGTATGGACCAAGTTTGAGATCGATCGGATGAGGGGAAACGACATTTAGATCACTTCGTGACTGTGCGTGACCCCAAAATTAATATGTAGTCACGACAAGGATATGGGCCAAGTTTCAGATCAATTGGATAAGGGGGAATAGGGTCCACCCATGGCAGACAGACAGACAGACAGAGAGTATGAGTTAAGAGAAAGAGTTTAAAAAATGTATTAAATTTTCTTCTGCCTTATCACTTGCCAAAGATGAGTCTTGCGATGCAAAAGGCACGGCACAACGTCCACCAGAAGAATTTCTGGTATTGCTACCGCTCTCTGGACAAACTAGAGGGGACGATATAATGAATGCCGTGCAAAAATGCCTTGAAGAGAGTAAAGAAATAAAATCGTTTCAACAGCAGCTGATGAGAGAAGTATGGTAGGAAAAAACAAGTAAGAAAATTATAGTCGGTCTAGACCGACTATACGATACCCTATACCATGGTTTAGAGGCCCTATCTCTTCGGTCCAACTAATTGGATATAGAAAATAAGCATAAACCAAATTTGAGTGGCATTGTTATTAATTTTTTTGACTGCAGATATGAAAAAGTTCATATCGGATGCTATATTTATATGGGACTTGGTCGAAAAATGGACCGATCCTGACCATATTTGGTAAAGTCACATATATTTTGAAAAAATGTATACAAACCAAATTTAAGAAAATTCTGTGCAATATTTTTTGTTTTTTGATAGATTTAAATGAAGATCGGGAAGCAGCTCTATATGGGGCCTATGACTAAGAATTGTCCTATAGGGATTATTTTTGGAATACTGATTAGTGGATATAATAAACACATACAAACCCAATTTGACAAAGATTTATATGATAATTTGGATCTTATGGCAATTTATGTCGATTTCATAGGGGTCATTTGTATGGGGAATAGGTCTCAACATACACCGAATTTCACCAATTTCAATAGCGTTCATCCTATGGCCGATAGAAGCTTACATACTAAATTTCATCAATATATATTCATATGTGTGATTACAAGGTTTACATGGACACACAGACGGACGGACGGACGGACGGACATCGCTAAATCGACTCAGAAAGTGATTCTGAGTCGATCGGTATATCGGGTCTAGATCAAATATTTTTGGTAGTTACAAACAGCAGCACAAAGAGATTATACCCAAACCAAATAGTGGTATAGGGTATAATAAAGGGGCAACAACGATTCTTCAGAGCAAAATAAACCACGAAATTCTTACGCCTCCCTGCATAATGCTCAAACATATCCGGCCGAAATAGTTGAGGTCATGAATTTTGTAATCA
This sequence comes from Cordilura impudica, assembly GCA_963682025.1. NCBI lineage: Eukaryota > Metazoa > Arthropoda > Insecta > Diptera > Scathophagidae > Cordilura > Cordilura impudica. The sequence goes on along the minus strand of OY821519.1, from coordinate 43,455,139 downwards.
AGATTGTTAACAGCGTCTTGTTAAAAGCAATCTGCCATTGTCAGAAACCTTTTGCTTCGTGCTTGAATGAAATAAATACATTCGTAAATGAAAAAAGGCATTAATCACCCTGAATTAAAGAACGACAAATGGTTGCAAAAATTTTATTTTATGGTGGATATGACAGCGGAATTAAATGAGCTGAATCTAAAACTGTAAGGAAAGGGAAGCCCAGCCTATGTTTTGGTGGAAGAATTGGTTTGCTTTGAAGAAAAATTAATTATTTTTGCAGAAAATATTCGGAGCGTTAAATTACTTCATTTTCGATTTCTAAAGCAATATCGCGATAAAACCAGTGCAACTGTTGACAGTTATAAAAAAAATTAAAAGTTAAACAAAACTACTCTAGCATTCACAGTAAATACTATCCACACAAATAGTAACGAAATCCACATTGAGCCATTTGGCTTTGATACTGGATCGCTAGAAATGCAATTGATCGATTTAAAAAGTAAAGCTTTACAGAGTTGAAAAGCAAGTTGGAGGAGTTGGAGGTCCAGAAATGTATGTACTTAACGTAAAAAAGCAGACAGCTTTGAAAGAAATGCCGCGAGTTGAAGCACCTATATTCGGCGCATGGCATAGTCTTCCAGATTGTTTCATTGAGGTGAAGAATTTGGCATTTGGATCGTTATATTCGTGCGAGCAAACGTTTTCTTGCATGAATATAATTAAAAGTAAAGTAAGAAGCCAACTAACAAATGAAAATTTAGAGTCGTGTTTGAAACTGAAAACAAGTTATTAGCCAAATTTTTTCAAACTTTCTTAAACCCTGCAAAGCCAACGATCCCATTGAATTTGTTTGCTACTTATTTATGAATAAATAAATATTTTTCCTTATGAATAAATAGAATAGTTTTTTTTATCAAAAAAATTTATGCGAGTACTAAATATTTATTGTTGGCAAGAAAAAATTTTGTGGCTCTTTAAAAACTTTAAAATTTTGTAAATTGTAATTCTTAACTCTTCCGACTTAAAAGGTTGCTGACCCCTGGTATAGGGTATAAAAAGTGCATAAATTTGGGCATATTCTTCGTCGTAGCACGAGTATTAGTATTTAAGTATAGTTTTAGAAAATTAAAATCCTCTCAAACTTTGAAATCCCTTTGCAAAGATACAAGATCACGTAATGAAAAATTGTGAACGCAGATCTTCAGTTTCAGACGCAGTATTGAAAAAATTTTGACATACGGTTTTCCTCTTTATTTTTTTAGGAAACATTATTTGAATATTTTTTGATTCAAGTCTTCTTTGAAAAATATGTTACCGATTTGCCTGATCTAGCATACCGAAATTAGTTACTTAAAAAATAATAAAACTTTCTTTGAAATGATAATATTCCTGGAATAGTAAGTAACCCAATAAGGAACCAATTGAAATAATTTTTTTTAACTTTAAATTTTTTTGAAAATTAAAAAAAAATGGTTAATTTTTTTAACATTTATTTTATTTATTTATTTTTAATTTTTTTTTGCTTTATAGACATATTAAATGAAACTAGCAGATTCCAGCCCGAAATTCGAGCACAAATTCTAGAAAATTTTATTTTTTCATTAAATAAAGACCCTAAAAATATGTAGCTAATCAGTTATAGCCAACTCACAAATCAACAAAAAAAAAAAAAAAAACAAACTCATTTTTATTACAAACACATTAACAAATTTAATAAATACACACATAGTAAAGGGTTTTTCAACAGGGACGCTACAAAAGTAGAAAGACAGGGACAGCAAACGACGCCATATTTCTTGCCGCTCTTTTGACATTTCTCTTCAGTAAGGTTTGCCATTTCATGATAGAAAGATATACGAGCCAACAACGAGTCGAAATTATTAAAATTTTTTACCGAAATTCGGAGTCAGTGGCCTCAACGTTAAGAGCGCTACGTCCAATTTATGGTCGTCATAATCGTCCTAGCAGAACAACAATTGAGCGTCTAGTAGAAAAATTTGAATTCACAGGTACAGTACAAAATGTTCCCGTGCCAGTGAGATAAAGAAGTGCCCGTATTGAAGAAAGCCCAAATGTGTCTCTCACACGTCGTTCTCAAGCGTTGGGCATGACGTCGTTGCGGCGAATTTTGCGAAAAGATCTTGGCCTACATCCTTACAAGATCAAATTGACGCAAGAACTGAAGCCGCTTGACCACCAGAAGCGTCGTATGTTCGTGAATTGGGCTGGGCAACAACTTGAAAATGATTCGGATTTTCATCGAAAAATCGTCTTCATCGATTAGGCTCATTTCTGGCCGAATGGCTTCGTCAATAAACAAAATATGCGTTATTGGTCAGACAGCAATCCACACATACTCCATGAGTCATCATTGCATCCCGAAAAAATTACGGTTTGGTGCGGTTTATTGGCCGGCGGCGTCATTGGGCCGTACTTCTTCCGTGATGATCAAGACCGGCACGTTACTGTGAATGGGAATCGCTACCGTTCAATGATAACCGAATATTTTTGGCCCCAATTGGATGATATGGACTTGGAGGACATGTGGTTCCAACAGCACGGCGCCACAAGCCACACAGCGAATGTCACAATCAATTTATTGGAAACCAAGATTTGACGTCGTTGGATTACGTCAAGTCTATGGTCTATGCCAACAAGCCAGCGACGATTGATGAACTTCGTACGAATATCGAACGTGAAATTGCACCACTATCGGCCGATTTATGCTTGAAAATCGTCGAAAATTGGGTTCAACGTCTGGATTTCTGCAAGCGTGCCCGTGGTGGCCATGCAAAAGAGATCGATTTCCATACATAGTGGCATCAAACGTACTTTCACAGGAATAAAGAATTTCATTGATATCCAAAACCGTTTTTGTTTTATTTATAAAAACTTTTGTATCGCTCTTATTGAAAAACCCTTTTTATGTATAATTTTATATATATGTTAGTAACAACTTTAAATGCAATTTACTCAAAATAAAAGAAAAAATTTAAAAATCTGTAAATCTGGTGAACAGAAATACCTTTCAAATAATATACGTTTGGTCAAAATCGGGATAAAATGGTAGAACAAAAAATCGGTCACAAGAAGTCGCCTAGCCTATTAGTATTATAGATTACTAAATTATTCCGAGTCGGTAATCCAGTCTGTATCGGACTTTTCTGATACTTCTGATACTACCCAATTGTACTTGTGTGGACTCAATACAAATTGGAAACAAATGTTCATTGAGTCTCCTCATACATTGCGTGTCCTGAACTTCCTTCGCATCCCCATTTATAAAAGACAATAAGATGTTCACATTGGTCTTCATCAACAGATATTTGGTTAAATGCCTCCGGGTGGGCTTCAACAACTCTTTCAATTGTGTGATCCAAAAGTTCTTGCAGAAGAACTTCAGCTCAGCATTCTTCGGTTCTTTTTACTTATAGATAACTCCTCTTTTTGGCGTATAGCAAAACCTCATATGTTGGGTAGATGTTACAATATCGAGCGTTTGCAAAAGCTTGCATAACTTCGTATGAGTTTTTGGTAAAACCTCCATTAATATACAGAGCCAAAGCTTCCTCTGACGTATATTTGATAGGAGCTGTCGATCTAATTCAAGACTTCTTTTAATTTTTTTTTAGACGCAGGTTGTTTCAGTGCCTACCATTGTTTCAGTGCCTACCATTGAAACAACCTCCGATGCACTCCGTTTTCCAGCTTCTTATAGGCTGACGCGAGTCGCTAGTATGAGCTCGTTGCATATGTTGATTTCGAGTAGTTCCCAAACTTTGATACTCTGACGTTTTGCGTAGCAATCAGCAATGTCCTTTTCTTTTCTTTCTGCTCCTTTTTGAGTATATTGCTAGTACTCATTCTTTCCACTTTGCAGATATCATTTTGTAAAAAATGTACAGTTTTTTAATAATTACTAGTAAATTCCAGCGCTTGTAATTCGAGTGCAATTTCTAGGCAGCTTTATTTTTCAACTTAGCTAATTCACAAACCAACACTTTTATGGTTTATTATTATTGTGAATGGAGATAACAAACTCAACAAACACATTAACAAATTTAATAAAACACACATAGCATATGTATAATTGTATGTATGTGTTAGTAAATTAAAACATTTTAAAATCTGTAAATATGCAAAATGGCTAAAAAGGAATACCTTTCAAATAATATACGTTTGGTCAAAATCGGGATAAAACGGTAGAACAAAACATCGGTCACAAGAAATCGCCTAGCCTATTAATATTATAGATATTGTACTCCTCCTCAGTGCAGTTGGATTTCTCAATAATATTTGAAAAAACAAACTCCTCCAGTGCTGAAATTTTTTTTAACATGTCGTTTTCACCGTGCGATATTGAAAAAAAGGGTGCATTTGCAGACCGATATGATGCCTAAAAATTACAAATTACAAGAGTCTTTTCACCAGTCGATGCTAACTATGTTTTACTCTACAGAATTTCAAGTTCAGTCACAAAAAAGGAGTTAACAAAGTTTTTAATTTCTACTACAATTTTCTACCATAACATATATTGTGCAGGTCTCGAAATTTTTTTTAACTACAAACCTTTAGCTTTCAAAAAGCCATTAAAAGGTTTTAACAATGTGATTTTTCACAATTCTTCAACACAATCTGCACACTTGTAACAACGCGGCAACATGTTTTTGTCGCAGTTGTTTTAACATGTGTTGTGTTAGAAAGCTCACAGCCGATCAATTATAGCAAATTTATCAATTTGGAAATTATCAACCTGCTAAATGAATATATAGTTATCGGCGGGAAATAAAATTTTGGTAGATTTTGAAGATCGAAAATTTCGGTTTCGTTACGCTAGATCAAGCTAATCGGTCACTATGCATTTTTAGGAAATCTGGTTGGGGAAGAAAGAAAGTTCTATATGACCTTATATATATATATAAGGCCAAGAATATAGAGAGCATATTGAAAAGAGCTCCCAACACATCCGATGGAAAAGCAGTCCGGTTAGCTCAGTGCTTGAACAATTGAAAACACACAAAGTTCAAAAACTTCCAGGCAGGAACGCTGTAAAAAATTTAGAGGCCAAATCAGAGCACAGAAATTGAAATCGTGTTTCATAAAAAATACTCCTGCTGCATAATGACAGATGAAATTTCCAAAAAAAAGTACTTGGTATGGCGAGCAATATGTGGTTGCGCCAGAAGAAGAAAGCAATTTTTACAACGGGCACTATAAATACTGAAATTTATATTAAGGAGTTTTGGCCTCATTTGGCATGCTGTCATTGCGTTAAGAAATCTCTTGAGTGGGACAAGAACAGTAATGTGATTTTTGTACCAAGGAAGGTAAATTGTCCGAGCTATCTGGAGCTAAAGCCATGGATACTTATTGGGTTCTTGTAAAAGCAGAGTTCAACAGCACAAACAAGGGGTCCCAAAGTGATAGAAGTCCGGAAAAGGTTAATAAGTTTATAAATAGTGATTAGAAGTATAAAAACCCTCCACACCTCAGTGGCAGAGGGTATTTATAGGTTTGTCATTCCGTTTGTAACGCATCGAAATAAATTCCTGAGACCCCAAAAAATATATTTTCTTGATCCTTATAACAAGGGAAGTTGATTTACCGATGACCGTCTGTCCGTCTGTCTGTGGAAATCACGATCACGCCGTCAATATCAAAGCTAGACCGTTCGTTTTTGTATAAAATCGTTTATTAACATCCCAAAGGAGTTCACGAGCTATGAATGAAACTTTGAAAAAACTCTTGAAAAAATAAAATTTTTCGGTGTGTTTGTTGTTTTTCTTAGGATATATTGTATATATTGTATATGTTGTAATTCTTCGTATTGTTGAAGTCATTACAGTTGTGTGTATATTAATATTGCACGTGTCACATTGGCCAAAGCAAGTTTTACCACATATTTTTTTTTATCATTAAAATTAAATATTAAAAATTCAAAATTAATAAAAATAAAAAATGGAAAAATTAAAAATGGAGAATGGAAAATGAAAAATGAAAAATGGAAGATGGAAAATAAAAATGAAAATTGAAAAATGAAATGAAAAATGGAAAATGAAAAATTGAAAATGGAAAACGAAAAATGGAAAACGGAAAACGAAAAATTAAAAATGGAAAATGGAAAATTAAAAATGAAAAATGAAAATTGGAAAATGAAAAATGATAAATGGAAAACGGAAAATTTAAAATTTAAAATGGCAAATGGAAAATGGAAAATGAAAAATGAAAAATTAGAAATTAGAAATTAAAAATTAAAAATTAAAAATTTAAAATTAAAAATTAAAAATTAAAAATTAAAAATTAAAAATTAAAAATTAAAAATTAAAAATTAAAAATTAAAAATTAAAAATTAAAAATTAAAAATTAAAAATTAAAAATTAAAAATTAAAAATTAAAAATTAAAAATTAAAAATTAAAAATTAAAAATTAAAAATTAAAAATTAAAAATTAAAAATTAAAAATTAAAAATTAAAAATTAAAAATTAAAAATTAAAAGTTAAAAATTAAAAATTAAAAATTAAAAATTAAAAATTAAAAATTAAAAATTAAAAATTAAAAATTAAAAATTAAAAATTAAAAATTAAAAATTAAAAATTAAAAATTAAAAATTAAAAATTAAAAATTAAAAATTAAAAATTAAAAATTAAAAATTAAAAATTAAAAATTAAAAATTAAAAATTAAAAATTAAAAATTAAAAATTAAAAATTAAAAATTAAAAATTAAAAATTAAAAATTAAAAATTAAAAATTAAAAATTAAAAATTAAAAATTAAAAATTAAAAATTAAAAATTAAAAATTAAAAATTAAAAATTAAAAATTAAAAATTAAAAATTAAAAATTAAAAATTAAAAATTAAAAATTAAAAGTTAAAAATTAAAAATTAAAAATTAAAAATTAAAAATTAAAAATTAAAAATTAAAAATTAAAAATTAAAAACTAAAAATTAAAAATGGAAAGTAGAATATGGAAAATGAAAAATGGGAATTGAAAAATGAAAATTGAAAAATGAAAAATGAAAAATGGAAAATGAAAAATCGAAAATGGAAAATGAAAAGTGGAAAATGAAAGATTAAAAATGAAAAACTAAAAATGAAAAACGAAAGATGAAAATTGAAAAGTGAAAAATTGAAAATGATAAAAAAAATGAAAATTGAAAATGAAAAAGGTGGAAGGTTTCAAAGATTCGGCCCAGCCGAATTTAACACTCTTACTTGTTTTAAACTTTAATAATTAACTCTAATAAAAAAATTCAAAACTAGATTTCCTTATTATTACATTTTATGTAAGATTTTTTCGAACTCCCTCACTATATCAGCTGATTGGTGTTAAACGAATTATTTTCTTGTTTTGTAAAAAAAAAAAATGTTCAATCGCAAATTCATATTTTTCATTACTGTTTTAGTTGTTTACACTTTTATGTCTATACATCATGTCCTAATATTCTCACATTTCCCCCCAGTATTTGCAAATGAATTAAATAAGATTTGTATCTGCCTGCAGTCCCTAAACACAGTATTGTAAACATTACAAGTAAAGTTTTATACTGGCACTTACTGCAATGGAAATGATACTCTTGGAGAGTCTTAAATTCGTAACGATGCAATGTTGTTGGTGTTTCACAATTCAGTGCTATAGTGATGAATTGACGTTGAGGATGCTGTTGATAGTAACGCCACAATGAGTAAATACCACAATTACAGTCGATGGGATTGCCATCGAGACGTAGGTGCTTTAAACTTGGCAAACGAGTAAATGCTTCCGCTGGCAGATTACTAAGTTTATTATTGAAAAGTAAACTAAATGATGTGGAGAAGATAGAGAAAAAGAAATGTAGCAATATTAGTTAAAATGTAATACAATGCAAAGGTGAAAAATAAACGTACTGAAAATAATGAAAGAACAATTTTTTATGCGCAACTAAGTCGAATTGAACGTAAACTTTTCAACAATTTTTTTTAAATATAACGTAAATACGAGGTTATGGACACATTAACAAAATTTGCCAACTGAATTGAACTTAAGAGAGACTTGGTTTTGATTGTAGCAGCAAGTGATTTATCAAAATAGCCCCATATTCGGTTTTCTAATCAGTTTGGTTGGCAGAGAAATGGTGGAGACAACAATTGTGTCATTTCGTATCTGTTTTTATAAGTAAAAAAGATAAAGATTAATTGACAGTTTTAAGCAGTTTTGTTTGTAGCTTCTGCTTCAAGAAGAAAAAGTGTGGATAAAAAAGGTTCGGCATCTACACTCCGCATTTGAATATTAGTAGCAACAGTTCGATTTTTCAATGTACCAGCCTGAAAATATATTAAGATTAGATTGAAGTTTGGGTTTCTCAAAAAAAAAATAAAGGAATCATCCTTTATACCATTTTTCTTTTGTGATAGTCGGAAAAATTCATATATTTTTTTTGATATACACCGCTACTGAATGGAGAATTTTAGAGAAATAGTGTGCGATTTTTTTGAAGAATCATTTTCCGAGTGGATTAGGCTGTATTTCATTCGTCCGTTTGCGGAGAAGATAAGAACTTCAAGTATCTAGAAGTTTGGCTTAATTTGTTTACATATGTATGTATGTCTTTTTTCGACCCTCTTCCCTTCTTAATTTTTTCAGAAAAATACCTATGTGTTAAAAAAACTTATTTTAAAGTAATTTAAAAGAAATAATTTTAATATTTAGGAGAAACAAGTAAGAAAATTATAGTCGGTATAGACCGACTATACGATACCCTATATTAAGCCTTTAGAGACCCTATCTCTTAGGTCCAAATAGTTAGATATAGAAAATAAGCATAAACCAAATTTGAGTAGCATTGTTATTAATTTTTTGCCTTCGGATATGAAAAAATTCATAATGGATACTATATTTATATATACTAGCAGATTTCAGCACTCGAAATTCGAGTGCAAATTCTAGGAAATTTTATTTTTTCATTTAATATAGACCCTAAAGGTATGCTTCATAATTCAACCCATTTTAAACGAAGAAAACAAACTCAACACATTAACACAAACACATTAACAAATTTAATAAACAAAAACATAGCATTGTGTAATTTTATGTATGTTTAGTAGCAACTTTAAACGATCATAACTCCAAAAAAATATTCCAGACGATGAAAATCTGTAAATTTGGGTAACAGCTAACAAGAAATACCTTTCAAATGATAAATTTTTTGTCGAAATCGGGGTGAAGCTGTGAAACTTGCATCGGTCACAAGAAATCGCCTTGCCTATTAATATTATAGATGGGGACTAGGTCGAAAAATGGACCGATCCTAACCATATGTAGTAAGGTCACTTATTTTTTGCAAAAACATATTCAAACCAAATTTGAGAAAAATCTGTTTTGGTTTTAGATAGATTTAAGTGAAGATCGGGAATCAGCTTCAAACAATATAACCCAGCCAAACCACACAAATGGGGTTCGAAAATGTTTGCTCGTGTTGGAATTTCTGGAATGGTATATGATTTTATATTGTATAGTGGCGAAGGCACCTGCCCGTGGATTAGGAACATATTACGATCTAGTCCTTTATCTGGCACAGAATCTTCTCACACACAAGAATTATAAACTTTATTTCGACAATTGGTTTACGTCTGTAAGTCTTCCTTTTGCTTTGAAGGCAATGGTCATTTTTGCAACAGGGTCTATACATAAAAACCGGATAAGTAATTGCTAATTGTTTCAGATGCTGAGCTCAAAAAGAGGGGAAGAGGATCTTATGACGTGAAATGTAAAACTAATTACAACCTAGTATGTCTAAAGTGGTTTGACCATAAACCAGTTCTACTAGCATCTTCGTATATAGATTACACAAGGGAACAATGGTTCTGTTGATTAAGAACTGAATATTGTTTTTAAGGTTATTTGGGACGCTGAATCCAAATCTGCCCTTGGTTTTTTTCTATCAGCTCGACTTTTCGAGATATACCGTTATGTTCAAAATTAAGGCACTTCCGCTACATATATTGGAATAACTTGAAAACGGTTCACCATATTAAATTAAAAAAAAAATCCGAAACTCGCAAACAATATTCTCTTAAAGCCGTGCTTACTTTGTTTTTAAATTTTCCAAGTAGTTTTAGAGATATCGTTCAAGTTTTGAAAATGAAACAATTTGTCAAAGCTCTCAACAAGGACGGTGATTGTTTTAGATATATCAGTAAAAAGTTCAACAATTTGAGTTCGGAGAAACTGAAAGCTGGCATTTTTGATGGCCCTCAAATCAAAAAATTAATCAATGATGAAAATTTTAGTAATTCCATGACAGATATTGAAAGAAATGCTTGGAATGAATTTGTTTGGATAGTGCGCAATTTCCTGGGAAACAAAAAGGGTGAGCACTATTCGGACCACGTGGATAACATGTTGTCACATTTCAAGCAGCTTGGTTGTAATATGAGCATTAAGGTGCACTACCTACACAGTCATTTGGATTGTTTCCCTGAAAATCTTGGAGACTTCAGTGAAGAACAAGGTGAACGTTTCCATCAAGATATCCGTACTATAGAGGAGCGGTACCAGGGTCACTGGGATAAGCATATGATGGCGGACTATTGCTGGAGCATTAAAACAAATCCCTCTAAACAAGGTTATTTAAGAAAATCTTATAAAAGAAAATTTTTCGATGAGTTGTAATTACATTGTAATATTTGTGTATTAAAATTTTTTATTTTTCTTTAAAATTCTCTTTTTGTGTTAAATTAAAAAGTATAGCTGACCATAAAAATGAAATAATCTTTTTTTATTACTTAATTTTTTTAATTCTTAGAATCATAAAAAACTAACTTATTACATACAAACACTTACACATTAGAAAATGTTATTTTTGTATAGAAATCGCGATTTATATCAATTCAGTAAATCGTGAACAAAATCAAAAGTTGTGCACCGATTGCAATGAAATAAAGCTCATTTTATTCGAAATATATTTAACTAACTGTTTGTAGACCAAAACTGTGATTTTTGTCCCATTTTTATTTTTTAGGAATTTTTAAAGAACAAAAAAAATGTTTTTTTTTAAAAAATTTTATTTTTTTTTTCAAAACTTGAACGATATCTCTAAAACTACTTGGAAAATTTAAAAACAAAGTAAGCACGGCTTTAAGAGAATATTGTTTGCGAGTTTCGGATTTTTTTTTTAATTTAATATGGTGAACCGTTTTCAAGTTATTCCAATATATGTAGCGGAAGTGCCTTAATTTTGAACATAACGGTATATCTCGAAAAGTCGAGCTGATAGAAAAAAACCAAGTGCAGATTTGAAATCAGCGACCTCAAATTAGTAAAAATTTGCTATAAATTTCAAATCAACACAAAAAAAGTTCAATTTTGTTCCCTTGTGTTATCAACCTATTGACTTTTGCAACCGTTGGAATCCAAAAGAAAAAGCTTATATTGATGTTCCAAGGCCTACGATTGTAGGAAGTTATAATAAAGCATGGGAGGGGTTGACCTGGCAGATATGCGTATGGAGCTGTAGAAGATTAACCGCCGCTCAAGAAAGTGGTACATAAGAATCTTCTATTGGTGTCTAGGAACATCCGTTACAAATACGTGGCTACTTTATAGAAAACATCTTTCTCTGCTCCAAACCAACAAGAAACATATTCCGCTAATGCAATTCCAACTGGAAATTGCTAATGATCTTTTGCAATATAATTCCTCTTCTGCAGATTCTATACAAAGAAAAAGCGGTCAACCAAATGTATGTAGAAATCAATAAACCGTCATCTCCCGAGCCTTCGCAAAGCAGCAAAAAATTAAAGTTTCAGCGAACCCTTTATGATAAAGTAGATTATTGGGTAGTATTTGGTGAAAGAGGGCGTTTCAGATTGTGCAAGACAGGAACTCCGATGTCCAAATGTCAAAAGTGTAAGATTCATCTTTGCTGCAACAATAATAAAAACAGTTTTTTGTCGTATCACATTTAATTTTTTTAAATAATTCAATAAAACTTTATACAGATCTCATAAAAAAAAGAAATGTTTTATATACCACTATTGCCAAACGTTGCTCACAAGCAACTTTCTCTACCGCCAGACACTATTTGAATGACTACAATATGACTAAAAGTAAAAAAAATTTTTTGAGCTACAGGAAAAAAGTTGGGGTCGAAAGGGTTAAATATCTAAAATGTCCACCATCTTCATCTTTATACTAACAGAAACTTTGTCGTCAAAAACAAGCGAAAGCAATAAGCTCTTACCATAATTACCATAGATGACCAAGAATTTTTTCTAGAGCTACAGTTCAAAACGATTCGACTCGTTTGTATCTTCATAGCAAGTTAAATCCTTTAAAAGCTACAGATCATTTCCTGGAGCACAAATTGTTACAGCAAATATACAAACATGTTGAATTAATTTCTAAATAAGTAAATCTTCAAACAATAAATGGCTTTAGCCATCTATCCAGCCCAATGAAGACCTCTAGGTGTTCTAAAATATATTCCTTTTTTGGTTATACCTCCTAAAAATATTATTGCGATTTTAAGCAGCTCTTTGTAGTTAGCTCTTGTAGTTAGTTAAAATTCGTCTTATTAATTGTGCTCCAGGCTTGCTTAAATCTTTTAAATATTAATGTTTCAAGACAGGGTTGAGGAACCAAGTGTCTGCCGAAATAGAGTTTCAAGCATTATTTCCATGACTTGTTGATGGCATGCCAAAATATATCTTTATCCATCTTTTGTTCCAGTAAAATTCATACACCATTTCTTCGTCGAGTATTTGTGGCCATTGTGTCAAAACTCATGTATTTGATTTTTTCGTTTAGATCTCATTCTAACAAAAACCGCCATTCCAGTGGATAATTTTTGCCAGAATAGAAAGACAATCTACGGTTCCACTTCCGCTTATATCTTCTATAATTTTTCCATCTCAGTGAATAGTGAGTGGAAAGTTAGGTCTAAACTTACTTTTCAAGGACTTTGCCATCCTTTTACGAAATTCAATTTGTTGTCGGCGAATATAAGAAGTGCATATTACATTTTGAAGGATCACCATCAATTTGTTTAACTGTCTGTGTCAAAAAATTTTAAAAATTTAAAAATTTTATTTTTACTTCTCATTCCATTTTGCTTTTCAGCTGGTTCAGAAGTATTCAAAATGTATAGAGTTTGTTCATCGTAACTTGACGAAGACGATAGTTGAATTCAACTGCGTTTATAAATATAATCAATAGTTTTTTTTCTCATGTTGTAACATTTTTTTGGCAAATCTTTTTTATATGAGACTATTCTTCATATTTCGCCGTCATTCTAGAAAGTGGTGAGTCTACATTGCCTATTTTACCATGCCGACTTAACTCTCGTTGAGGTAACAAAAAAGAAAACTGTCTTATTGAAAGGTGATGACGCCCCTTTTCTATCATTATAAATCAATTAAATTAGCTTCTTCCATAATTTCCTTTTCTGTACTTTTCTCTTAACATATGTGGAGGTGGCGTGAATATATCAATGGCGTGATGGATATGGCTTATGACAATGGTGTTCCAAAATCGAGCCGTACTTAATTCCAAAGAATTTTAATAGAACTGTTTACTTAAAGATAACTGTTTTAAGAAAACACTTAGGGCCGTATGCAAAAAAATTAAAGTGTACTTCAAGTAGGCTTTATTGTATGTTTTTCATACAAAATTGTTGATAAAGTCTAATTAAAGTACACTTTAATTTTTTTGTATACGGCCCATAATTTATAATGCGGAGGGGGCAGTTTGCATTTTTGCTAGACCAAAACATGGGTCGATTCTAATTAATTTTGTTAGGGGTTATCTTTGGGATATAAAAAGCAATGGTACTTAATTTCGTGCAATTATTTGAAACTCGCAATGGCAAAATTTTAAATTAACAAGCAGACGGACGGATGGACAAGAATGAGAAAGTCAACTAAGAAAATGATTCTCAAAATAATCTTAATCAACATTGGTGTGCGTAAAAAAATTATTTAAAATTTTTTTTAATACCTCCACAAGTGGAGATAATGTGACAGTTTTTCTACAAATACCAAACTTTAAGACCCGGTATCGACCCCTAAACTTTAATGAAAAATTTAAAAATTAACCTTCATCTACTCCTCAAAAGAACTTACGTTGACTCCCCTCATGTGTCAATTTTGATACATATGGGAATTCAGTACATTTTTGTTAAAATTTTCAAAATTGATGTTGGCAAAGCATATTTTATTAAAACTTTATTAAGTTTACAAATTAATGAAAGTAATATATATTTCTATTGGCATTATTTAAATTTATGTAAGGAAAAAATTGGCATTTCATAGTAGCTTTTCTTCAATACACTTTACACAAACGTTTCGATTGTGTTCCTTCTTACAGGCTGATTTTGCACAGAAGCAACAAATATTTCCATATAAGTTATTTTTGCTGTCAGAGTTACTCTCATAGCAAAGATGACACCGTGCTCTACCTTTTATTAGTGGTGGGACGCTCTTTGCTCTTTTTGGTGGATTTTGACATGTTGATGTTGAAGGAACATCTGCAGAAATATTTAAATGCAAACTCGATGATGATGCAGATCTTGGTGTATTTTTTCTAGCTGCTATGTATGGTTTCCCAAGTGATAATCCAAGCTCACGGAGAAAATTTCTTCTTATTGTGGTTTTTTGAGTTGTTTGCCAATTTGTATGAATTTCTTTGAATATTATTAGCGCGTTCAAGGCGGAAATGTCGATCATATTTGAAAATACCGCCACCGGCCATCTATTAGTTTTTCGTTTGCAACTATAGCATGATAGCATCTTATCAACAGTGTCCACACCGCCTATATTGTACAAAAAATACAAAAGTTGAATGAACTGTAATGTATTCGCAAGAATTTTATTTGAACAAACCTTTTGTTTTGTTATAGTACTCTATAATTGATGGAAGCTTTTTTACCCCAGATACAATTTAGACTTATGAAGTGTGCTCTGCAGTATAGTGCACTTATTTTTTCTACCGATGTATGAAACAAGGGCTGTATTGCCAGTGTATGCAAATGTTGATTGGTATAAGGGAAGTTTCTTACATTGGAGAAGTTTTCGTGGAATGCTTCTTTTGTTTTTCGCATGGTTCCTACCATTGTTACCCCTTTAGACAACAATTTTTGACCAAGGTCATACGAAGAAAAAAAATTGTCCATGGTAACATTATGTCCTTTCAAGCCCTCAACGAGGTCCAAGACACCTTGTCTTTGTTCCCGTGCACTGGCATCACTTGGCTTTCCCAAGTAAGGCTGTATTTTCCAGACATAACAAGTGTCAGAACAAACGCACAACCAAAATTTTATGCCATATTTTACCGGTTTTGACGGCATATATTGACGAAATTTACATCTTCCCCGAAAACCAAGTAACTGCTCGTCAACTGTTACACACTCGTGTGGGTTATAATAGTTTCCCAATAAATCAGCCCACTTTTCGAATACTTCGCGTATCGGTGCAAACTTGTCTGACGACCGTTGCTGTCTTCTACCAATGGCATCATCAAATCGAATGACTTGGTTTACATATTCAAAAGTTTTTTTTGACATTATTGCTCTGAACACTGGGCGACCATATTCACCATCATGTTTCATTTTTTGATCTAAAATACAAGACAAAACAATAAATTTATTTGTAACAAATAGCACATATAACTTGCCTGTAATCGCCTGCCAATATCAAAAGACCAATGTATGCCTGGAATAGATTTGAGTCGATTTTTGTACAGTCTTCTCCATACTTAGCACGAGCAAATGCATTAGAATGACTCAAAATTAAATTTTCGATATGCGGAGGAAAAAACAGTAAAAACGCGTCTTTTATGTCACCAACACGAACTTTTGCATATCTTGTAGTCCCAGGGGGAAGGGAAATAATATTCTCATTACGAAATCTTGCACTTTGAGATTGAATTGGTTCTGGCTGCCACACAATGCCATCTTTTGAAACAAACATTGGAACAATATTTTCACTGGCATACTCATGTTCGTTTATTTGACTTGAATCACTATCACTATGTAGGGAATATAAATTATCTTCAGGATCAGGAATTTCATTCTCGGGTTCGTATTCTTCATCACTGCTACAAGAAAAATTAACACTTCCATCACTTGCATTTAGCAATTCTTCAATTTCTTCATTTGACATATATCGCGAAGTAGACATTTTTATTTATTAGATTGTTTTACAAGCACCAGTTCTACGGTTCTTCTTCTTATTTTACGGAAAGATGCGCTGTAAATGTCAGCTTTACCGCCGAAAAGACCAAACATGTGTGGTATTGCCATATGTGTCAAAAACGACACATGAGGGTAACCAACGTAACTTTTTGAATAAAATCTCCTAAAACACTTTTTTTTTATAATGTGAAACACTTTTAATGTGGAAAATAACGGGAAAAACAAAGTCAAAGAAACTTGAAGGATTTTCATAGATAGTTAAAAAAATAAACTAAAAAAAAATCTCTCTTGTGTCGTTTTTGACACAAGGAGCATATAAAGGTTAAGAAAAAAATATGCTGTATTCAAGGTGGCCCATTAGAAATTCTAAAAATAAAAAAATTGACTTTATTTTAGAATAATCTGACCCATAAAAACAAAGTTTTTACTAAAACTTTTTCTTTCCTTATGCATATGAATTTTTAAATCTCTCCGTGACTGTACGTGACTTTGCGTGACTATTTAGAAGTTAATATTTGGTCACAACAAGTCTATGGACAAAGTTTCAGATCGATCGGATGAGAGGAAATGGGCTTTAAATCACTCCGTGACTGTGCGTAACTATGTGTGACTATGTATGACTGTGTGTGACTATCTTAAAATTAATCTTTGGCCACAACTAGTCTATGGACAAAGTTTCAGATCGATGGGATGAGGGGAAGTGAGGTTTTAATCTCTCCGTGACTGTGCGTGACGACGCGTTACTGCGCGTGAATTTGTCAAAGTTAATCTTTTTTCACAGCAAGTCTATCGACCAAGTTTCAGATCGATCGGATAAGTGGGGTTTAAATCACTCCGTAATTGTGCGTGACTATGTCGAAGTTAATCTTTCTTTATAGCAAGAATATCGACCAAGTTTCAGATTGATTAGATCAGGGGATATCCGTTTGAAATCTCTCTGTGACTGTGCGTGACCAAGCTGTGCGTGGCTAAGTCAAAGTTAATCTTTTTTCACAGCAAGTGTATGGACCAAGTTTCAGATGGATCGGATGAGGGGAAATGATTTAGATCACTCCGTGAGTGTGCGTGAATATGCGTGACTGTGCGTGACTTTCCCAAAATTAATCTGTAGTCACAACAAGACTATGGGCCAAGTTTCAGGTCAATTCGATAAGGGGGAATGGGGTTGAACCATGACAGACAGACAGACAGAGAGTATGAGTTAAAGAAAGAGTTAAAAAAAAACGACTTCGCATCTTAATTTTCAGCTGTACAAATAATCTTCCGCCGTTTGACAAAAGATCGCGCCACCAGTAAGTTATATTAAAACATTCAGATGTAAAACGTCCTTATCATCAGGGGCCTAATTTTCGCAGTCGTGATCGAAATAATTCCGTAGCGAAAATTATTTCGATAATTTATTCTAAAATTGGAAAAATTCTGGGTTAATTTTCTTTTTGTTATTTTTGACCTAAAATTTGACGTCCTATTTAGACATATTGCAGTTAACACTGAAATTAATATGCAATTTTTGATTTTATTTTCAATGGTGCGTGGCAGAGCAGAAGAAAGCATATATTTCTAAAAATTCATAGCTACACTGTATTCTTAATCGGACCGGATTCTCGCATTTCAGCCTTAATCAGCGATTGAATTCACTCGTTAGGAATCATTCGTTATCGTATAAGAAAATCCAAAAGTAACAAGTAAGAAAATTATAGTCGGTCTAGACCGACTATACGATACCCTATACCATGCGCTTAGAGACCCTATCTCTCAGGCCCAACTAACTGGATATAGCATATAAGCATAAACCAAATTTGAGTGGGATTTTTATAAATTTTTTTGGCTGCAGATATGAAAAAGTTCATATCGGATGCTATATCTATATGGGGACTAAGCCCCAAAATGGACCGATCCTGACCATGTTTGGTAAAGTCTCTTGTATTTTGCAAAAATATATACAAACAAAATTTGAGATGAATCATTGCAAAATTTTTCTTTTTTGATATATTTAAGTGAAGATCGGGAAGCAACTCTATATGGGGCCTATGACTAAGAGTTGTCCAATAGGGATCTTTTTTGGACTACTAATTAATGGATATAATAAACACATACAAACCCAATTTGACTAAGATCTATATGATAATTTGGATCTTATGGCAATTTATGTCGATTTCATAGGGGTCATTTGTATGGGTGTTAGGTCTGAACATAAACCGATTCTCACCAATTTCAATAGCGTTCATCCTATGGCCGATGAAAGCTTATATACCAAATTTCATCGAAATATATTTATATTTGCGACCTGCAGTTTGATTACAAGCTTTACATGGACACACAGACGGACGGACGGACGGACATCGTTAAATCGAATCAGATAGTGATTCTGATTCGATCGGTATAACAAAAGATGGGTCTAGGTCAAATATTTTTGGTTGTTACAAACAGCAGCACAAAGTCATTATACCCAAATCACATAGTGGTATAGGGTATAAACACAATTCGCTTACGATTGCGAAAATAAGGCCCCACGCTGGACATCTGTTAACAACATAACCTTAAGCAGTTAGCGAGTTTCGTTATCAAAATCATATTTTTTTTTCTTCAAAAATGTCGAGCTTTGAGCCGAATAAATGTTACTGTCAGAAACTATTTTTGACTTTTTTGATTTACTTCTGCAATTTGAAGAAATCTGCAGCTGTTTGTCGAAGCTTATGGCCTCACGTGAGAGGTATCAACATTTTAAGAACGGTGAAAGTATATAAAGCCGCGGAATTAGAAGTATTATTGGATCAAAATTTATGCTAAATGCAAAAAAAAAAGTTGTACTTACATTAGTTGTGACTCAACAAGTATTTACACATATGTTTAAATCATTGGGAATGATTCAAAAACATGGAAATAGGGCTTTATATGAACTCACGATGAGAAACGTTGAATGCCGATTTTTCATATGTGAAATGCTGCTTACCAGGCATAAACAGAAAGGATTTCCGTACGATCAGTGGTGATGAGAAATGGATCCACTATGATAACCCAAAAAGGAAGAAACCATGAGGGACCACCAAAACTGACCGTGCTTCAACATCTATACCTAAGCCAAATATTTATCGGAAAAACTCAGGTTGTGTATTTGGTGGAATCAGCTTAGAGTCGTGTACTATGAGTTGCACAAATCGAATGAATGAATGAATAATGAGATTGAGTCGAACTTGCAAGGAGGAACATTCCTAATAGTTCTCCATACACAGCCAAGTTATTCTCCTGCATGATAATGCAAATTGGGAAAAATATCTCTTTAAAAGTATGCTTAATTTTCAATAGTCAACCCTCTTAGAAACATAATTAATATTGAAAACTGGGCTTTTTGTTAATTTTTAGTATATTTTTTTCTTTGCTAACAAATTATGTGTAAGCCTTAAAATACCTTTATCTAATGGTGAAGAATAGTAATTTCGCACATAAAAAATTCACTTCTTTCATTCTACGTACTTACATAAATATTTATGTATAATTGTTAATACTTACATTCTATTCAAACTTGGTAAGTTGGCAAATGTATCTGGATCAATTTGCCAAATATCATTGTTTTCCAGGAATCTATTAAAAAGAAAATAAAAGAAAATGTAAAAGCCACGACAGCGTGTAAAAACAATGAACAATGAAAAATCAACACAATTGAAAACGTGCTGTTAATAGAAACTTTTGTGATTCCATTGCATTCCACTTGCATTTTATTATATAATCTTTGGTTCCATTTCATTGTATTAATATGCTTAATTTTACATTTTCTGGTACTTACATGCTTTTCAATTGCTTCAACTGTTGAAAGATATTCTTGGGCAAACGACTAATGCGATTATTGTTCAAATATAAAAACCGCAAAGATACTAAACCATCAAATGCTCCTTCCTGCAGATAGGAAATCCCATTTTCATTTAGAAACAATGTTGTCATCTGTGTTAATCCTTCGAATGCATTGGCTGGTATCTCTTCAAAATGATTGAAACGTAGGTCACTAGAAGAAAAAAAATGTAAATGAAATAAGTCGCAATTGACGGAGTTAATACAAATCACTCACTACGGAAACTATTGATAAAATCAAATATGTACATATATATATATATATATATATATATGTTCCTCTAACTCCCACTGGAGCATAGGGCGCCAAAAATATGTACATAAGTATTATAAATAGTAAGACGCCTGCTTTTTACTATTTTTTATATTTTATATATTTTTAAGTTAAGTATTTAACATACTACAACAATCTACAACAGCCGTTCTGGGAGGTCAACAATTTGAAGTCAGACAGAAAGTACTAAACCAGTAGAGTAAAACCTCCAAAAGGTTTATTGTTCTCAGGCCACTTGTATTTTTGCCCTATCTCAGGCCTGTTGTATTTTTGCCCTATCTTAAAGTTTGTTTGCTTTGTTTTTCAGCTATAACAAGATATGTTTTTAGATTAACAGATTAAAAAATTAACAGATTTTTTGTAGGTTTTCGTAATATAACTGCAACTCAGAATAAGGGTCAGCTCTGAACTAGCACCACGAAGCTAGTTTCGTGGTAATGGCTCGATATTTAAAAAATCTCAAGACTTAGAAAATCTTGCTCTTAACTGCATTTGTATAAAAAAGTAATAAAAAAAAATATCAATATAAATATAAATAATCTTGTTTCACTACAATTGAAAATATAATTTTTATATATTTTCTCGAAATATCCTGAAAACAAATTTCCTATTTGAAAAACATAAAACATACTTGTAACCACTAACTTAAAAGAGCATTTAACCTACATTTGGCTTATAATAAATTTCAAATAGAACAACTGAAAGGCATCTTTGTTTTTTACATTCTTTTTTTTTCAACCAAAAAAATTCTTTAAAAACCATCTTACATCAATAACGAACAATGAATTCATACATCAACTACTTCTATAATACATTCACACATAAACAAGAACCAACACTCACTCATACGCTCCCTCTTTTATATTTTCCATTACGAATACATACGTACCATTCAGTACGAGTACTTACAACAAACAGCTGCAAATACTTACTGTAGTTTTGCTCCGTTGTGTGTGGGCTTAACCATTATTTGCCACAGGTTACATTTCCTACATTTTATTTGTGTGAGTGAGTTAAAAGAAAGTTCTCTTAGCTGTGTACATATATTAAATGCCTGTTAACGAAATTCTTTTATGTGTGTTTGCAGAACGCGATTTTTTTTTTGTATCATCATCAACATTGTCGACATTAAGAATACGATTTATGTCTGTTGATGCATGTTTAAATTCACTTTTATTATATTTTTAACACAGATAAATACAAAAACACTCCCATATTTACGTATGTATAGTACATAGATCAGCTTAATGATAGCCAAGTGTGTACTTACAAATGTATTTTTTTGTTCAAATATTCGTAAAAAATTGTGTAGTGAATAGTTTGTAGTAAACATAGAAATAGTAAAATTTATTAAAGTTTGAAAAGACAAAGCAAAAATATCGTGAAAATTTAATTTTTTTAAAGTAAGGTTATATAACGATCAGTACATAATACCAGATCGAGACCGTTTTCCATAATTATGCATTATGTCGCTGTTGTTCAAGAAAAGGTACTTTTAAAGAAAATTTACTTTTTTTTTTACAAAACTTAATCTTATTTTAAAGTATAGTGTTTAAGAAAAGGTGCTATATTAGAAAATGTACTTTTTTAGAAAATGTTCTTCTATATGAAAAGGTAAATTTTTAAGAAAAAGTCTTTTTGAAGGGTCTTATTTTGAGAAAATGTACTTTTTAAGAAAAGGTAGCTTTTTTTCATCTTTTAAGAAATTTTTTTTTTTTTAAGAAAAGGAGCTTTACAGAAAATTTACTTTTTCAGAACAAATACTTTTTTTTAGAAAAAGTACTTCTTTCTGAAAAGTAACTTTTGATTAGAGAAACAGCAAAGCTGTGTATGTAGCAAAACTATTTTCAATTCCGCAACGAAATTTACATAGTAGAATCTGGCACAAACATGGGTAATCCACTTATCCCGTTAATAGCTGCCCTTTTTATGGCAAATTTTGAAATAACTTTACGTAATGAAAAGTTACTCCCTCGTGTTTGGTGGCGACATGTTGACGACGTCTTTGCGGTAGTAGTACACAATGACAAAATCATCGAAACATTAAAAATTTTGAACAACAGATACAAATCTATAAAATTCAGCTGTCAGTTAGAGCAAAATGGAAAATTACCATTTCTTGACCTCGAACTAGAGAAAATCGGCGAAAAAATTGACATAGGTGTTTACCATAAGCCATCAAGTACCATGAGAACAATAACAATTGACTCACACTATCCAATTCAATACAAGATGGCAGCTTTTCATTCAATGGTGCATCGTTTATGTCGATAACCTCTTTCTGTGTCTAAATATAAAAGAGAATACGAGTATATAAAAGAAACAGCGCGAGTGAACGGTTACAGCCTTGAAATGGTAGACAAAATTATTTACAAACATTCTAAAAAAGTAAAAAAATAGAATTTGTCAACTCTTTTTTCACAAAAAGAAAAAAAATGAAGAACAACGTGTATCCTTGACATGTGTTCCCGAAATCACAAATAAATTAAAAAAAGTGTTTAATGATCACAACTTAAAAATTGTGTACAAAAATAATTCTAAACTTTGTGGTTTACTAGGTTCAACGAAAGACAAAACGCCAGAATTAGAAAAGTCAGCCATATACAAAATAACCTGCAATGATTGCATTCGATCGTATTATGGGCAAACTAAAAGAAGTATAGAAGAACGTTTTAAAGAGCACACACAAAACATAAAACTTAATCAGCCAAACAAATCAGCTGTAGCTTATCATGTTCTTGTTGACAATCACTCGAATATCAACAAAAACAGCTTAAAGCTTTTAAAAGCTGTAAATGATGATCGACAGCTTGATGCGTATGAAGGCTATTACATACAAAAAGACAAAAACGCATTGAACTTTGATAAAGGAAACATAGAATCGTGTCTTTTCAATTGCCTGCATAAGTATGTAAAACCAAAGACAAAGTTTTTGTTTTGTTTTCGTTTTGTTTTTCCCTCTCTTCGTTTTTTTATGCCTTCGTCTACGAAAATCAACTGAAGCCACTCTTGAAGTGATTGCTGATCGTGATTGCTGATGATGAAAAGCGAAGTCGTTTTGAAATGCATACAAAAATGAGTTTTTAAAAATTATTAAAAAGTTTTTAAAAAACTGTTAGTCTGTGCGATCAAATTAAAGTGACATTGTTTTTTAAGCAAAATTTAATTTCAATAATCTTGGACCACACGCCGTTCAACAATATGAATACATTTAATTCAGAATACTTATTAAAGGTACTTTTACACAAAATAAATTTTTTAAAAAATGAACTTTTTAAGAAAAGGTACTTCTTAAGAAAGGGTACTTTTTAAGAAAATTTATTTTGTTCAGAAAAAAGTACTATTTAAGAAAAATTTACTTTCTTTTTTAAAGAATATCAAGTTTTTAAGAAAATTAACCTTTGGAGAAAAATACTTCTTAAGAAAATGTACCTTGCAAGGAGAGGTAATATTTCAAGAAGAGGTACTTTTTAAGAAAATGTACTTTTTAAGAAAAAGCACTTTCTAAATAAAGGTAATTTCACTGAAAAGGTACTATTTTAAAAGAATGTACTTGTTAAGAAATGGTACTTCTTTAGAAAGGGTTATTTATAAGAAAATTTACTTATTTTCAGAAACAAGATATTTTTGAAGCAAATCTACTTTTTGCAGAACAGTTTCTTTTTTAAGAAAAGGTACTTTAAAAAAAAAGTTATTTTTTAAGAAAATTTACTTTTGGAGAAAAAGTGCTTTTTATAAAATGTACTTTTTAAGGAAAGGTGCATTGTGCAGAAAAGGTTCCTTAAAGGAAGGTACTTTCACAGAAAAAGTACTTTTTTAAGAAAATTTACTTTAAAAAAACTTTGTAAGAAAATTTACTTTTTTTTTTTAGAAAAAAAAAACTTTTCAAGAAAATATGCTTTTTAAGAAAAGTTACTTTTTTCTGAAAAAGTTACTTTTTTAAGTAAAATTGCTATTTAGGAAAAGTTACTTTTTTATAAAATTTACTTTTGGGAAAAGTGCTATTGAAGGAAAGGTACTTTCTTTAGAAAAGGTACTTTTTTTAAAAATGATACCTTTTAAAAATCTACTTTTGTCAGAAAAGGTTTTTTTTAAGCAAAGGTACTATTTAAGAAAATGTACTTTTTAAGGAAAGGTGCTTTGTGCGGAAAAGGTACTTTTTAAAAAAAGGTAATTTTTTAAGAAAATTTGCTTGTCAAAAAAGTTCTTTTTAAGAAAAAAATTAAAAAATTGTAATTTTTTTAAAAACACTTCAAGAAAATGTACTTTTTAAGTAAATCTACTTTTCCAGAAAAGTTTCCTTTTTAAGAAAAGTTACTATTTAGGAAATGTTGCTTTTTAAGAAAATTTACTTTTGGAGAAAAAGTACTTTTGAAGGAAAGGTACTTTGTTTAGACAAGGTACTTTTAATAAAAGGTACTTTTTTAAAAATCTACTTTTTTGAGAAAAGGTTTATAAAAAAAAATTTTAAGAAAATGTACTTTTTTTATAAAAAAAAACTTTTCAAGAAAATATACTTTTTAAGTAAATCTAATTTTTTCAGAAAAGTTTCCTTTTTAAGAAAAGTTACTATTTAGGAAATGTTACTTTTTAAGAAAATTTACTTTTGGAGAAAAAGTGTTTTTAAAGAAAAAGTACTTTGTTCAGAAGAGGTACTTTAAAAAAAAAGATATTTTTTTAAAATAAAGGTTTTGTTAAAGCAAAAGTAATTTTTAAGAAAATGTACTTTTTAAGAAATGTACTTTTTCAGAAAAAGTACTTCTTTTAAGAAAAGGTATACTTTTTCAGAAAAAGTACTTCTACATTTTTAGGAAAATTATATTTTTAGCACATTTTTAGGAAAAGATTTTTTTTTATTAGTAAAAAGTATTTTTTGAAGAAAATTTGCTTGTTAAGAAACGTTTTTTTTTTAATAAAAGGTAGTACTTTTAAGAAAAGATAAGATCTACTTTTTAAGAAGTGGTAATTTAATAAAAATACTTTTTAAGAAATGGTAATTTTTAAGAAAAGATAATTTTTAAGAAAAGGTCTTATTAAGGAAAGGCTTTTGTTTCAGAATAGGTTTCTATTAAGAAAAGGTACATTTTAAGAAACTGTACTTTTATAAAAGTTACTTTTAGAAGAAGAGGTACATTTTTAAGAAAAGTTATTTTTTTTTAATTTACTTTTTTTCTACTTCTACTGTTTCAGAAAGGGTATTTTTTTTACCAGGTGCTCTTTTAAGAAACGATGATTTATAAAAAAATATACTTTTTTTTTTTAAATACTACGTTTTTAAGAAAATTTTCCATTTTAAGAAAACCTACTTGTTTAAGAAAACCAACTTTTTAAGAAAACCTACTTTTTTTTTTTTAAAGAAAATCTACTTTTTTCAGAGAGGATACTTTTTAAGATAAGCTATATTTCAGGAAAATCTAATTTTTTTTAAGAAAATGTTCTTTTATGAAAGGGTGCTTTTTTAAGAAAAGGTACTTTTAAAAGATAACGTACTTTTATGTAAGGAAAATTTATTTTTAAAGAAAATTCACTTTTTAAGAAAAAGAACTTGTTAAGAAAAGAAAATTTTTTATGAAAAGGTACGTGTTAATAAAATGTACTTTTTTTTAAAAGAACATGTACTTCTTTAAGAAAAGGCACTCTTTTTTTAAAAATATACTTTTTTAAGAAAATTTACTTTTCTGTAGTTTGGGATCCTTTTACACCGTTCATTCAAATTCAATTGAGTCTGTTCAAAAACAATTTCTAATATTTTGCCTTCGTGGACTTGGATGGGATCCAAATATACAATTACCTTCTTATAGAAGCCGTCTGGCTCTTATTAAGCTTCCTACGCTTAAAAGCCGAAGAAGTATGCTTTATATAACTTTTTTGTTCAACTTGATAAATGGAAATATATATTCCGAATTTCTCCTTAGCAGAATCAATATTAATACCTCACAGCGCTGTTCACGGTATTTTCAGTTCCTAATTGTAAAATATTATCGTACAAATTATGCCAACTCTGATCCTTTTCGTCGGCTGTGTATTGAATTTAATCAACTGTATAACATTATTGATTTTCAGAAAAGTTTAGATTTGATTAAAAGGGATATAATACTTTATCTAAATAATGTGTGATAAATATTTTGCTAGCCATTTTTAATTATAAATTGTGTTTAAACATAATATAATATAATACTTTATCTAAGTAATATGTAACAAGTATTTAGCTTGCATTTTATAATTTTAAATTGTTTTTAAACATGTTTGGTCGAATTTATATATGTATGTTTACAAATGTTATGTTTGTTACTTTTATAGTCTGTAAGGAAAAATTTCCATAGACTAATAAATAAATAAATAAAAAAAGATCAGCCACTGTTTAAAAAAGATGCTTTTTACAAACAATATACTTTTTTTTGAAATTTACTTCTTTAATAAAACGTACTTTTTAAGAAAAAGTACTTTTTTAAGAAAAGGTTATTTTTCAGAAAATATACTTCTAAACGAAGGCATCTTTTAAGAAAAGGATCTTTTTTAAGAAAATGTACTTTTTAAGAAAATTAAGTTTATTGAAAAGGGGTTTTTTTTAAGAGAATGTACTATGTTAAGGAAATGTTTTTTTTAAAGAAAGTTTACTTTTTGAAGAAAATGTGGGTTTTTCTTTAAAATAAGTCACTTATTTAGGGGAACTAACATTCCAATTTTCAAGTTCGTAGCTGAATGATATTAAGTCTTCGACACATAAATGATAATTTTATGAAATTTTATATTCATCATACAGCGTAACATATCAGTGAGTCAGTCAGTGAGTTAGTCAGAGATGAGCGTTACTATACATAATTGAAATTTTATTGAATATATCGAGGGTTTATATGCAAATAGTGCTATCTGCAATTTACAATATAATTTATGTTTGATTTTAAACTATTCTCTAAGATAACTGTTATCTATAATAATGGTTTTGATTTACTACATCAATAGTAGGATTAATTCTTAATAGATTTTGTACTAAACCGATGAATACTTCTAGATTTAATGAATAAATTGATTTTCCTCGCTCTCCTCAAAAATATCGTTAAAGCAGATAAATATCTTCTATTGTACGTATAAATACACAATTTTGGTACATAAGTTTAACTGTGTCTTGAGGTTAAGACATCAGGGAAATACATGCTTCTTGCACTTACAATCCGCTTAACGGTGTTTAAAGTAATAAATATGTGTTTGTTAGCAGTCTCGTTTAGTTATAGGATTTTAGTTTGAAGACAAAATTAGTGTTCAGTAAGCTTTCAAAGAGCAGCTTACAAGTGCTCATAGTAATTAATATCAATTATTATTGGTAGACATTAATGAATTTTAATTAGGAATTCTGGTTTATTGGATAAATTACGAGCTTAAATTATTTCTGTTTCGTTATTGAAATAAAAAAAAAACACACCACAAAATCAATCTTTAATTTTTTTGTAATGAGAAATAAATATTTCCAAAAATTTTGAAATAATTTTCCTAGAAATATATGAACATTTTTTATACTTAGGATGATGTTTTATGGGAAAATCTGCTTTTAGTTTAATGGTATGAAATTAATGATTTTTCTAATTAGTAATATTCTATTCAATCATTATTACTTATATATACAAAATTAACATCTGATATATTGCGTTAAATTGTGGACAAAATTTTATTTTATCTGATAATTTTTTTTTCCACCTTAAATATTTTTTCAATTAATAATACAATTCTTCATCTAAGAAGCTAAACTTTTCACCTCAAACTTATATCTTCAACTCCGTTTAAAATTTACTTAAAATAAATAATTAAAGAAAAAAACATTGTATGTGACCACTAGGGTGGCCCTTCATTATATGGAGGGGAAAAAAGTGTTCGAATTTAAAGTCTCACCCCTTTGAAATATGCGAATAGCAAAAAAAAAAAACTGAGAAATACAAGGTTTTGGGTCAATCAAAAAAAATATAGAGGTGCCTTTTTTTCAGATTTTGCGAAAACTTCGTTCTATAGTTTAATTTAAAAAGCTTTATAACTTTAAAATCGAGTGAAAACTCGTCAATAAATAGTAAATGCCCCAGACCACTTTTGTGCCAAAAAAACCAGGTCGTGAAATTTGACGGAAATTTTTTCAACTTTAAGAAATTAATTAAAGCCATATTTTTTTTGTCTCTATACCTAGGAGCACTCAGACTTCTAGTACTGCTTTATTGCCACGTTGTTAACCTATTGCGCGATGAGACCAAATATGGAAAATTTTTTTCGATAAAATTTTGAAAACTCCTTTTTTAAGTTTTAAAAAATTTTCTTAAACAAAATTTCAAGAAATGGATCCGGCACTTTAAAGCTTTGTTAAATATATGTTAGACATTAACTGTGTGAGTTTTTAAGTAAATTCCACTGCCAGAATTTTTTTTACAAGGAATTTTTTTTGCGGATTTCGAGAAAAATGAATTTTTGTGAAATATTCAGTAAATGTAGTCTTTCTAAATATATCAAACATTTATCAGTTTTCTACTTTTAAATGTTAATAGCCTAGGGTTTCGGGAAAAAATATATGACCCCATTAACCCTTTTGGACTTCGGGTCGTATATGACCCCAAGCTAATGAAAGACAATTTATTCAAAAAAATCAAATATTTTGTAAGTGCTGTCGAATTTTTAGATGTGACGCTTAAAATATAATAACCAAATGTGCTGGTCTTTCATGCTGAAAATTTGGAATAAATCGAACAACGTTTACCCGCTCCTTGCCGAGGCCAAACTTTGAATTTTGGCATATTTAAAAAAATTAATTGTTCTAGTAAACTAGATGAAACCCTTACTATGGGTTGGGAAATAAAATTGTGCTATATTCTACGAAAATTTACCCTTATGTGCTCCTAGGGTTAAATGATCCAAAACTTTGTATTTGTCAGTTGTTTTGCTATTCGCATATTTCTAGGGGGGGTGAGACCGAGAGTTTCAACATTTTTTTTTATTAAGGGCCACCCTAGTGTACCTATTATACCACTAATCAGTAGACGAAAAATATATCTTGTAGTATCATTTTTAATCATAGTTCCCATATAAATCTGCTTCCCGAACTATTAAAAAACAAAAATATTGCATAAATAATTTTGAGAAAAGTAATGGATTCTACTTAATACGGTCATGATCGGTCCATTTTTTGTCCTAGTCCCCATATAAAAATATCATTAGATATGAACTTTTTCATATCTATACGCAGAGCCCAGCACTCGAAATTCGAGTGCAAATTCTAGGAAATTTTATTTTATCATTCAATTTTTTTCTTTCAATGTTTTTTTAATCTATATATGTGACATTCTCCGAGTAAAGGTAGGTCCCTTTTGTGTGTGAACATTAAGTTTTGAGAAAAAAACGAATTTAAAGTTTCTACACCCTTTTAGGTACCAGAATCCACCGTTTTTGACACACTAGGTCCCTTTTCTCGGAGAAAATGACATATATTACTAGCAGTAACCCAAGCGCTTGGCTACACCCATAGTAGCGAAATAAAAACTGGGAATACATTTTGTTATATTAGCGGGTTATATTAGCAGTAACCCGAAGCGCTTCGCTACACCCATCGTAGCGAAGTAAAAACTGGGAATACATTTTGCAGAAAACTATTTTATTTATATTTAGCGATTTTTGATTTAGGCGTTTTTTGTTTTTTTTTTGCGATTTTGGTTATTTGCGATCTTTGGTTTTGACGATTTTTGATTTTGCCAATTTTTGTTATTTGCGTTTTTTGATTTTGGAGATTTTTGTTTTTTGCGATATTTCATTTTGGCGATTTTTGATATTCGCGATTTTTGGGATTGCCGAATATTGATTTTGGCGTTTTCTGCTTTTTGCGATTTTTGTTATTCGCGATTTTCGGTTTTGGCGATTGTTATTATTCGCGAGTTTCGGTTTTGGCGATTTTTGTTTTCTGCGATTTTTGATTTTGGTTTTACCGATTTAAGTATTTAGCAAATTTTAGTTTTTTGGTTTTACCTATTTTTGATTTTGCCTATTTTTGACTTCAGCGTTTTTTGTTTTTTTTACGATTTTTGATTTTGGCGATTTTCGTTATTCGCGATTTTCGTTTTTTAGCGATTTTTGATTTTGGCGATTTTGTTTTTTACGATTTTTGTTATTAGCAATTTTCGGTTCAGGCAATTTTTTGTTTGTCGATTTTTGTTTTTTGCTATTTTTGTTATTCGCGATTTTAAGATTTGGCGATTTTAGTTGTTCGCGATTTTCAGTTTTGGCGATTTTTATTATTCGCGATTTTCGGTGGGTGGCGATTATTGAGTTTGGCGGATTTTAAGCGATTTTTGATTTTGGCGTTTTTTAATTTTGGCGATTTTTGTTTTACGCCATTTTCGGTTTTGTCGATTTTTGGTTTTGGCGTATTTTATTTTTTTGTGATTTTTGTTATTCGCGATTTTCGGTTTTGGCGGTTTTCGGCTTGGTGATTTTTGATTTTGGCGATTTTCGGTTTGGTGATTTTTGATTTTAGCGATTTTTGTTTTCTGCATTTTTGATTTTGGCGATTTTTGTTTTGTGCGATTTTTGATTTTGGCGATTTTTGATTTCGGTGATTTTTGATTTTGGCGATGTTTGGCTTAGCGATTTTTGTTTATTGCGATTTTTGATTTTGGCTATTTTTGAATTTGGCGTTTCCGCCCATATTTTCCACAACTACACACATTGGTTAGTAATGTACTTGTCAAAAGTTTCAAGACTGCCCTTTTTTAGTACTTCATATTTTTTTGTATAGGAGGTGCCACGCCCATTGGTCCAATCACGCCCATTTTTCCGCAACTCTTTGAATTACTTAAGTATGTACATGTACATAGTTTCAGAACTATTGCTGTCGTAGTACTCCAGATAAATATTATATGTTAAAATTAGATATTAAAAATTCACTTTGTATGAGAGGGTGGCACCCTCTGAAAAATCAAAAAATATAGCCTAGTTTCCCTTCCGGATAGGCAGTTATCTACTGTAAAAATTTCAAGACGATCGGTCCAGTGGTGTAGTCTCCTATAAACCACAAACAAACAAACAAACACAGAAGATATAGAAAATAATATGAAAAAAATACTTTAGACAATTTTAATTTAGTTCATATTTTTAACAAAATTATTATTTTTTTTAATTTTACTTACTAACCATAAAAATAAATATAAACTAAAAAAATGTCATTTAAGGAAATAATTTTATAATATTATTGTTTCCCTTTGGCTGTTGCATCTACATATACACTTCCCACTTCAATGTAGAGATTCTTGCTTTGTGCATAAGTGTAAAATGAAATTTCAAAACAAATGATTTGAGGTTTTTAAACAAACTTTTCTATTAATTGGATTCAACAATACTGTTTTTTTTTTTATTTGTTTCTTGTTTCACTAAACCACATATGAACAAACCCACATTTTATATAGTTAGAGTGGTAATGTGCTTTTATACTAACACTACTCGACAAAACGAACATGTTCTGATATTAAAGCAACACTAAATATTCAAAATTGTATCATAAATTAAATTGCCCTTAAGAGATATCGCTTTATCTTTATGATTGTTTTCTCTGTTTCTAAGAAAAAGTAAGAATTTCCTCGTAAATGCCATAATTTGCTAATTGCATTTCTGCAAGGAGGTGGTGATATATTACAAGCCTTTCTGTATTGGAGGTATTTCATTCCATAAATTGTACACATTCAATTTAATTGATATTCGTATTAATATGTTTATATTGATTTTACTACTACTTAATTATAAATAAATATGTTTATTTATTTCTAATTGACTTGAAGAATTTATATATTAGATTAAGTAAATGTATTTTTAAATAAACAATTTAGTTGGCAGCATGTATTTATTTGAAATTTAATTGTTACCCGTATAGACATATATATTCGGATAGTCTGAGGGAAAAACTAAAAGCCGGTTGGACTAAAAGCCTCAGAAAAATAGACTTAAAACCGGACATAGATGACATTTAAAATTCACAATTTTGACCTTAAGATAACCTTAATACAAAATGGTGAGTAGCCTTGTTTTTAACAGCTGTCATTTATTTTTTGAAAGATAACCTAATCAATAAACTTTAACAGAGATATCAGTGGATCGGTTTCCGAAATCTGAAAATGCTCTACAATGGACCACCTTAGTAGTTGTACAATTAAAAATAAAAAGTTTTAATTTTTTAATGAAAAGCCTTGTTTTGTAGAGGTACTTTGTTTGCAAAAGGAGGTTTGGAAAATATATATGTTTTTTTTTTAAGTAGTTTTTTTATCCCTTTCACGACCATATGTCCCATTTTTATTTTTTCTTGTATTTTCCCCATTTTCCGATTTTTTTAAGGCTGACTTGAGTCGACAGAGGATAGTTCTGTGGTTTTCTGGAATAACCGCGTATGTCCATTTTTGTCAGTTTTGAGTTAATGATGCCAAATATAATAATTTTTAACGCTCTTTACATGTGTTTAATTGAAAAAAAAAAAAAAAATATTTACCATATCTGAGTTTTTTCTTTAAATACGGACGTAACTTAAATCTTTATTAAATTAATTTGCAGCATTAACGACGTATGCCAACCTACGTTTGATCGCTGACGAATTATATTCTCAGAAAACGACACATAGCGACATACGTTGTTATTAATGAAAAAAAAATTAAAAATAATTTTGGATTATTTTTCAGTTTATAACTACTTATAAAAACTGTTGTGTTTATTTCTGTTATTTGTTGTCACTATTACTCTTGATACGTTGTTATATTCTCACCCTAAGTCCCGTTAACTTTCTGTTGACGAAAAAAAAAATCAATTTTTCAAGCAACAACAACATATCGCACCTGTACCTCTAAAGTGAGTCAACTCAAAATTTTTCAGTTTTAACTTTTTGCAAGAAAACGATACACAGTGGTCATATCTATCCACTGTAAAAATCTGACGTCGATTTTTGTAGACTTTCGCAAAAAAAAAATACAGTTGTAACCCTCTTTGTGTTATAAGAGTAGGTTCTTTAGAATCTACTTAAAAGACATGTTTTGAATTCCACCCAAAAAACTTGTTATTTTTCATGATAACTGAAGAAATCGCAAAACCAACTACTCTTGTATACTTACTATTCGCAATTCTTTACAATGAAACAACTGTTTTTAAATTTTATAGTAAATATTAAAAAAAACCCGTTTTTTGTCTCTACTGAAAATTTGTAAATTTTGAGTTGACTCACATTAGAGGTACAGGTGCGATATGTCTAAATGTGAAGTTGCACTGGCAGCTTTCTTTTTCAAAGAAGACGACATTTGTCGACATAAGTTGTTTTATCTGCACACACTTTAAGTGTAATTTACATATTGTTTTTCGTCCTTCTCTAGGCTCTATTCCTCTGAAGATTTTTGACTCAAAATTTTATATAAAGAATTTATTGCCCATATCTACAGGACTGTTAAATAAAAAGTCCTAAAAACTTTATATCGAGCCCAGAATTTCACATATAACGTTTTTTGGCTCTCCTGAACATTATGATTTTATGACATACGCGGTTATTCTAGAAAACCACAGAGTTCTAGCTTTCAGACCATATCAAAAAAGTTGCCACATGTATTCTAAGGACCTGAGACGGTGATCCTAAAATCTGAAAATTATTTTTTTTTTTTAACATTAATTCGGACGTTATTGAACCAAAAATATTAAAATTTTGATGTAACATGGACCAGTATTTATGGTTTTCAGAAACATCAAAATATTTGGAATCGGTTTATTATTCAGCAAAGTTCAGTACGGCACATATATGTCTAATTGGATGTTTAGAGATTTATATTAAACTAACAGATTCCAGCCCTCGAAATTCGAACGCAAATTCTAGGAAATTTTATTTTTTCATTAAATAAAGACCCTAAAAGTATGCTAATCAATTATAGCTAATTCACAAAACAACACAAAAAATAAACTCACTTTTATTACAAACACATTAACAAATTTAATAAAACACACATGGCATATGTATAATTTTATGTATGTGTTAGTAGCAACTTTAAATGCAATTTACTCAAAATAAAGGACAAAATTTAAAAATCTGTAAATCTGCAAAACGGCTAGAAAGAAGTATCTTTCAAATAATATACGTTTGGTCAAAATCAGGATAAAACGGTAGAACAAAACATTAGTCACAAGAAATTGCCTAGCCTATTAATATTATAGATTAAAAAATTCATAATATTTAATCAATAATTAATTAAACTATAAAGAAAAAGGTTAAATCCAAATATCTCAAAAATACAAAGTCAATTATGGTAATTTTCGAAGCAATTACGGTTTTTTGTGAAACAAAAAAGTTTTTTACAAAAGGAACATATTACGTTTGTCCGATTTTCCTTCCATTTTTAGTACAAACTAAAGAAGTAGTAATCGATTCTCTGTGATCTATATTCAAAAATTTAGAACAAACACAAAACGAAAACTAGAGTTATTTGAAAAATAAAAACAAAAATCACTGACTTGCTTTGAGCGGAGTAAATTGGTTGCTCACTAATTTTGACCGTTGACGATATATAGTCCCATGGATTTTTTCCTTAAAGGAATTGAAAAAAAAATATTTTTGACGACACTTTAGTTTAGAAATGTTGGGTCGTTAAGTACGAATTTACAAAGAAAATAAAAAAATTTCCAGCAGCTTAGGTTCGGTAGCGAAAGGGTTAAGAGTTTTTTTTTAAAGAAAGGTATTTTTCCAAAAAAAAAAATTATGTTTTCAAGAATAGGTACTTGTTAAAAAGTATTTTATTTTCAGAAAAGGTACTTTTTAAGAGAAACCACTTTTTAACATTTACAAAAAAATTCTACAAAAAAATTAATTTTACAAAAATTGCCTTTAAGAAAAATTGACTTTTCAAAATATGTACTTTTTACAAAAAGGTATATTTTACAAGGAGGTAACTTTTACAAAGGTACTTTTTAGAGAAAGATACTTATGTAAGTCAAACACCTACGTTTTACAAAAAGGCACTTTTTACCGAAAGGTACTTTTTACAAAAAGGTACTTTTTACAAAAAGGTACTTTTTACAAAAATGCTTTTTTTACAAAAAGATGCTTTTTGCAAATTGGTACTTTTTAGTAGATGGTACTTTTTTAAAAATGGTGCTTTTTACAAAAAGATACTTTTTACAAAAAGATACTTTTTACAAAAAGTTGCTTTTTAAGGAAGTTACTTTTTAGAAATAAATACGTTTTACAGAAAAGTACTTTTTATACAAATGTACTTTTTACAGAAATGTACTTTTTACAAAAGGTACCTTTTACAACGAAGCTTCTTTTACAAAGACGGTCTTTTTACAAAGACATACATTTTACAAAAAAGTACTTTTTGCAAAAAATTACTTTTACTTTTTTCAAAGTGGTATTTTTTACAAAAAGGTAAGATACTTTTTACAAAAAGATACTTATTGCAAGCACCTACGTTTTACACAAAGGCACTTTTTACAGAAAGGTACCTTTTACGAAAATGCATTTTTTACAAAAATATACTTTTTGCAAATCGGTGCTTTTTAGTAAAAGGTACTTTTTTAAAAATGGTACTTTTAACAAAAAGATACTTTTTACAAAAAGTTGCTTTTTAAGAAAAGTTACTTTTTAGAAACAAATACGTTTTACAGAAAGGTACTTTTTACAGAAATGTACTTTTTACAAAAGATACGTTTTAAAGCGATGTACGTTTTTAAAGAGGGTCTTTTTACGAAAACGTAAATGTAAATTTTACAAAGAGGTACCTTTTACAAAGGAACTTTTCAAACAAAGGTACTTTTTTCCAGAAAGATACTTTTTACAAAACAACCCGGTACTTTTTACAAATAGGCAGGGACGTCTTACAAAAAGGTACTTTTTACGGAAAGGTATCTTTCACAAAGAGGTACTTTTTACTAAAAGGTATTTTTTTCAAAAAAGTACTTTTTACAAATAGGTACTTTTTACAGAAAGATGTTTTTTACAAATAGGTACTTTTTGCAAATAGGCATATTTTATGAAAGGTACTTTTTTCAAAAAGATACTGTTTGCAGATACTTTTTACAAATAGGTAGACACGTTTTACAAAACGGTACATTTTTTACAAAAATGCATCTTTGACAAAGAGGTACTTTTTACGAAAAGGTACTTTTTACAAAAAGGTACTTTTTAGAAATAGATACTTTTTACAGAAATATATTTTTTACAAATAGGTACTTTTAGCAAATAGGCATATTTTATGAAAGGTACATTTTACAAAAAGATACTTATTAAAAACAGCTACTTTTTAAAAAAAGGCACTTTTTACAGAAAGCTACTTTTTACAAAAAGGTACATTTTACAAAAATGCATTTTTTACAAAAATGTACTTTTTAGGAAAGATACTTTTTACAAATAAATACGTTTTACAGAAAGGTACTTTTTATAGAAATGTACTTTTTCCAAAAGGTACCATTTACGACGAAGTATCTTTTACAAAGGGGGTCTTTTTACAAAAACGTATTTATTACAAAAAGGTAAATTTTAGAAAGAGGTACCTTTTACAAAGGAACTTTTTACACAAAGGTACCTTTTTCCAGAAAGATACTTTTTACAAAACGGTAATTTTTACAGAAAGGCAAATAGGTAGGGACGTTTTACAAAAAGGTACTTTTTACAAAAAGGTATCTTTCACAAGAAGGTACTTTTTACTAAAAAGTATTTAAAAAAAAAAATTACTTTTTACAAATAGGTACTTTTTACAATAAATAGGCATGTTTTATGAAAGGTGCTTTTTGCAAAAAGATACTGTTTACAGAAAGATACTTTTTACAAATAGGTAGGGAGGTTTTACAAAAAGATATCTTTCACAAAGAGGCACTTATTACTAAAATATACTTTTTTCGAAAAGGTACTTTTTAGAAATAGGTACTTTTTACAAATAGGTACTTATTACAGAAAGATATTTTTTACAAATAGGTAGTTATGTTTACAACTAAGTACTTTTTAGAAAAAGGTAAATTTTACAAAGAGGTACTTTTTACTAAAAGGTACTTTTTATAAATGGTGCCTTTTACAAAAAAGTAGTTTTTACAAAAATTTACTTTTTTCATAAAGGTGCCTTTCACAGAAACGTACCTTTTACAAAAAGGTACTTTTTGCAAATAAGTATATTTTACAAAAGGTAACCTTTACAAAGTGGTACCTATTACAAAGAGGTACTTTTTACACAAAAGTTACTTACTTAAAAAGGTACATGTACGAAAAGGATTTTTTTCACAAAGGTGTGTTTACATAAAACGTACTTTTATACAAAGGTTCTTTTTAACAAAAGGTACTTTTTAACAAAAGGTACTTTTTAACAAAAGGCACTTTTTAATAAAAGGTACTTTTTAACAAAAATTACTTTTATCAAAAGTTATTTTTACTGAAAGCTTCTTCTTAAAAAAGGTACTTTTTAAACAAATGTGTTTTTACAAGAAATTATTTCTTACAAAATTTATTTCTCACAAAAAGGCACTTTTTACAAAGAAATTTTTTGCAGAAGCAACTATTTTTAAACGGTTACTTTTTGGAAAAAGATACTTTTTAAAAAAAGGTATTTTTAGAAAAAGATACTTTTTACAATAGGTTGTATAAACAAAAAATTTATACGAAATGAAAATAAAATTATTTTATGTATACCCAACTGTCGATCGATTTTGAGATCGGTTTTAATAGCTAGTGCATATCGCACCTGTACCTCTAAAGTGAGTCAACTCAAAATTTACAAATTTTCAGTAGAGGCAAAAAACGGTTTTTTTTAATATTTATTATAAAATTTAAAAACAGTTGTTTTATTGTAAAGTATTGCGAATAATAAGTATACAACATTAGTTGTTGTTGCGATTTTTTCAGTGATCATCAAAAATAACAATTTTTTTTGGGTGCAACTCAAAATATGTCTTTTTAGTGGATCCTAAAGAAGCTACTCTTATAACACAAACAGGG
The DNA here is from genome assembly GCA_963682025.1 of Cordilura impudica. NCBI lineage: Eukaryota > Metazoa > Arthropoda > Insecta > Diptera > Scathophagidae > Cordilura > Cordilura impudica. The sequence continues at coordinate 43,416,906 of OY821519.1, read as the reverse complement.
TTACAACTGTATCTTTTTGCAAAAGACTTGAAAAACCGATGTAAGATTTTTACAGTGGATAGATATGACCACTGTGTATCGTTTTCTTGCAAAAAGTGAAAATTGAAAAATTTCGAGTTGACTCACTTTAGAGGTACAGGTGCGATATCACGGCTTATGTAAGTCTCTACGGATATTAGCCTAAACCACAAGTTTAATTAAAATTTTGATTTCAAAGGAATTCTCAAAATAATACTTCCTGTGGTAAATCGTAAGGCGTTTGAAATATTCTAAGAAGGAATTATAAATTTCCTTAAAAATATTGCTATGGCCATTTTGATATTTACAAAAAAGAAAAAAATTCAGTTATAAATCTACTCTACAAACGTATAAGTTATATTTTGTAACAAAAACAAATACTAATACGCTTATATGTCTTAACATAAAATAAATTGAATTTTCTCGTAATTCAGCAACTTATTAGAATTCCAGTTAATTAACATTTCAGCACTGTATATCTTTTAAGGTATTGTTGAAATAAAATTATGTTTAAAGGAAACGCCTTACTCAGATTATGCAAATAAGAGATTTGCTCTAGATATCAGAAAAGGACTTTGGTTTGCTATTATCCTTCTACAGCATTTTCTTTAAATACAACAACAACTCTCACAAAAAGAATAACCAAACAGAAAGAAGTGGTATAAAAAATTACAATTACTTTTTTTTGTATATTCAAGCCATACCAAAGAAAGCTTAAGTAAACAGGAAACAATCATTACATAAAAAAAAAAAAATACCAACAAAATATTAAGCCTGTAAGAGTAGCCACTCATAGCCACTGGAAAAATAAAATATTAACATTAAAAACATACGACTACATTCTCATCAAAATTGTGTTCCCTTTATCCTTCCACCTTTACACTTACAATTACATGTGGCATCCTTTTGAGTATCTTAAGCATTAAAGTCAAGTGGAACACATTCTAAGAGTATATTATAGTTATAGGGTTAACCGAAAATCTGAAGTTAGTTGTACGTTGTTTTAAAAAAACTTGTTAACAGCATGAAGGTTTTTACCGTAATTTTACTCAAATGTAAAATAAGTTCAGTGATTCTATATTTCTGTAGGACCGTTTTTTTAGATACGTTTTTTAGTAAGGGCAGGTCATACTTGTATGTAAGAAAATATTACATAAAACACATGAAACATAAGCCACAATTTCCACATCAACATTAAAAAAAGAGATGTATACATTGTAAGTTACCATAGCAACAAAATGATGACAACAACAAAAGCCATTATAAAGAACAGAACAGAAAGCCAGTGAATTATAACAGAAAAAAATAATAATAATAATAATAATAAAACAAAAAAAAAAAAAAAGAAATAGTCAATTGCACAGTATTTTATCTACAATATCAAAACTTGTTCAAAAGCACAATATAACACCATCCTAGTAGCTGTGAAAAATCAGCAACAATGCTACTTCTATCGAGAGATACAAACCACACATTTTTGCCATTACATCTAAGAAGTATTTTAGTGAAGGTTTGCACAGTGGGACTTTCTGAAAAAAAGAAACTCACATTTCTTGTGACTTCTTGATTTTCCATAAATTAAAACACCACTAGGGAATACTGTTTCGAATCGATTAAGGAGATAAAAGCCGATTCGCTTAACGCTTTGACGGCTATTCCGGATATTGCCTTTAACACTTATTTTAAAGATTGAGGAAAACGTTAGTATTAGTATTCTACAGCAGGGAGTCAACATTCAAATCAGTGAAATTGATTTGTAAGAGTAAATCTGTGGTCACAAGTGGTAATCGCCAAAGTCGACTTAAGAACGGTTTGAGTTATGTACCTTTTATTAATGAAGAACCTTTATTAAAAAAGTACCTTTTTATTAAAGAAATATACATTTATTAGAAACTACTTTTTATTAAAACAAAGTATATTTTATCACAAAACTACGTTTTATCAAAAAAAAAAACCTTAATAAAAAGTCATTTTATTAAAAAGGAACATTTAATTAAAAAGTACCTTGTATTAAAAAGTACCTTTTATGAAAAAAAGTAGCTTTTATTAAAAAAGTACCTTATATTAAAAAAGTACCTTTTATTAATAAGGAACCTTTATTAAAAAGGTACCTTTTGATTTAAAAAAAAAATGCATTTATTAGCAAGCACTTTTTCTTAAAAAGGTACATTTTATTACAAAACTACGTTTTATTAAAAACGTGACTTTTATTAAAAAGTACCGTTTATTGAAAAAGAACCATTTATTAAAAAAGTACCTTTTGATTCAAAAAGTACCTTTTATTAAAAAAATTCCTTCTATTAAAAATAATACCTTTTATTAAAAAAAGTACCTTTTATTAAAAAAATACCTTTAATTGGAAAAAAAAAGTACCTTTTATTAAAATGTACATTATATTTAAAAAGTACCATTAATAAAACAGTACCTTTTGGTGCTAGTACGTTTTCTTTTCTTAAAAAATTAAATTTTTCTGAAAATAATTTTTATAAACTAAGTACATTTTCTTCTAAAGGGAACCTTTTCTTAAAAAACAAAATTTTTTTATAAATGAGTATCTTTTGCTAAAAAAGTACCTTTTCTTTAAAAGGTACTCTTTAAAAAAAAAATGCCTTTATTGAAAGTACATTTCTTTAATAGTGCCTTTCCATTAAAAAATATTTTTTTCATAAAAAGTATATTTTCTTAAAAAATGTTACTTTTATTCTATGAAATAAATAGTCCGAGGTTCAATTTCGCTACTCCTTGTATAGCCTCATCATATTTCTTTAGAAAAGTACATTTTCTTTATTAAAGTACCTACCTTATGTTTCGAAAAAGTTACTTATTTCAAAAAAGTATTTTCGTCATTTTAACCGCTTTATAAGTTATAGGTGACTATATCTGTGGTCACAAGCGATAACCGCCTAAGTCGACTTAAGAACGATTTGAGTTATGTATGCTATCATATTCTACTAACAACGCTTTATATTTACGTGAAATCCACATTTCTCTAACGCTGTTTTTTAAAAAGTTATTAATGAAAACATACTGACCTAAGTCGTAATGAGGACACATTACATATACATATGTAAAAAGTTATTTCTTCTCGAAAGCATGATTTTGAGATGATTGAGAGCTTATATCAAGTAGTACAATATTTTGGCAAAAGATATTTGAAATATGAAAACACCAAAAAGATGCTGGCTAAGAGTTGAAATTTTAATGCTGCCCTCGCCAAAGTAAGTTGATTTCGGAATATTTCTTGAACAAAAATTTTGAAAAAGCAAAATTGGAGATATTGAAATAGTGCTCAAAAATACGTACCAATTTGACATTAATTTGGAACGGCATAACAATAGACGAGATGCAAAATTTTACGTAAGATCATTTTAGGATCAGGAGAATGCAAAAATGTTTTTGTTGTAAATTATTTAAATTTTTTTTAAAATGTGAAGTCGCTTTTCTTAATCAAGTGGTCTGCGGCGCATTTATTGCCTGGGTAACTTGATATAACTTGGCTGTTATTTAACCCATAATAGATTTTGTTGTTTTATTAGAAAAATAATTTACTCTAGATTATGGTCTTTTAATTAATTTTATTGAAACGCAATAACTAATATCAATATATTTGTTAAAAATGATTTTTTTTTATAATTTTTACATGTAGTTAAATGCATATATGAACTTTGAACTCATTGCGTGTCCAGAAAGCATTGTTCGATTTGGCTCAAGTTTTTCGCTCTAAAGTTTTAGATCCAGTGTCTTAATAATCCGACCCGCACACCTCAAAATTCGATAAAAACATTTTTTTCATACAAACCGCTGTCACCCTAATAAGTATATATATGGGGGGTTTCATGTCAAGTGCACCAACTTTTGAAACCGATGTCTTCCGATCGGGAGCACCAAGGTTAGTCCTATTGGATAGTAGTTTAGACACAATTTTTCAATAAGATCGGTCCAGATCTCTCTGAGTTAGAGGAGATCAAAATTTGACATTTTGGCCAAACAGGTGTTTCTTCTCATCCATGTAACTTATTACCTATTGTTCTCAGAAAATTTTCTCCCAAATAGTTTAGATAGATATTTCTTCAATATTTCGGAAAAAAATATTTAGACTTTTTTTTTGCTAAATTAAAGCATTTTTGCCTTTTTTTTCCAAAAAGTGCATTTTTTTTTATTTTTTTTATTTTTTCATAAGAAAGCTTAGGATTTTTCCTTTAAGAGCTTTTTGGTCGGTTAGTGGGATGGGAGTGGGATATCTATCAAAATAAATGTTTTGTAACTCAAGACAACGGTTTTTCAATTTTTCACAAATGCACTATTTTGAATTTTTTCCTATTTGTGTGTAAAACCTTACAAATAAAACTTATACTGAGAAACTAGACAAATTAACCTTTCCGAAGGTATGTAACATACCTTCACAACATAACAGAAGAGAATGGTTTTCTGTAACCTGAAAGAGTTATTTGCAACATTTCAATCTGAACACGAGGATGTTAGAATTGGCTTCACGTAATTAACCCAAATGAGGCCAAAACATTGCGTTTTGGCAGAAAGCAGCGGAACTCATACAGTATGCGTTTGCATTTACCATGAAAATCTTAAACTGATGTTGAACGAAATCTACTTAAAGTATTTAATAGATGATTCGGCAGAAGATTTACACGATTACCGCGATTGCCTTAAATTGACTATGTGTCCTAATGAAACAACTTCTTGCCACTTAGGTGAATGTACCAATTGCCCGAAAACCACATTCATCAAAGAAAATTTAATCAACTCTTTAGATCGAGAATATATAGAGGAGGTCAAATTTGATTCTTGGATTCAGACTGACAGATGCACATTGAAAACAATCATTTTAAATGTGGATGATTTTGTGGAAGAAATGTGTACAGGATTGCTAAACTTGAGAAACCATGACTTTTTAGTCAAAGAGCAATGGTCATTCTTCAAGGATTTGAAGATACATTTGAAGTCTGGTGAATTCGTTATTTCATATGATTTCGCAGAAAACTATAAATATGTTCTTCAGGATGCCATACAAGCATTCCACTTCAATAACGACCAAGCAACTATACTCACAGTAGTTATTTACTACATGAAAGATGAAAAACTGGAACACAAAAGTATGGCAATCATATCCGACGATTTAAAACATGATACCGTTGCAGTTTATGAGTACCAGAAGAAAGTACTAAAATTTCTAAAATCTAAATTTACAGTAAAGAAGGTATACAACGTTTCGGACGGAGCTCGTCAACATTTTAAAAACAAAAGTAGCTTGGCAAATCTTATGGCCCATGAAAAAGATTTTGGAATGCCAGCAGAGTGGCATTTTCATCCTACTGCTCATGGTAAAGGAGCATGTGATAGTATTGGAGCAAACCTTAAAAGAAATGCAGCGAAGTATAGCCTCCAGTGCTCTCATCAAGATCGCATCTTAGATGCGACTGCTTTATTCCATTGGGCAAAGAGTTATTGTAAAGAAACTAAAATAGTTTTTAGTAGCAAAGAGGATCATCAGGAAACATTGAAAACACTGAAGAGCAGATTCGATGCTGCGGTAACAATCGATGGCACCGCTCAATACCATGCTTTTATACCGCTTGTCGATGGATGACTCAAGTTGAAAAAGTTTTTTGCCTCTATTCAATGCGATTTCTTTCCAAAGACAACAAATAAACCAGCAGCGAAATCAACAGCTGAACCTAGTAACGCCAAGAAAGGATTGACAAAAAAACGCAGTAAATAAAGGCGACAAAAAAGCTGGATGAAGGACTGGGTATTTAAAAATTTACCAGACTTAAATACTTCATCAGCTACAATAAATTAAGTATAAAAAATAGTTATGATATAAATGGATCTAATGCAATTAAGATTAAATTTTAATAAATTATTTATCTTTTTATTTTTAATATTATTATTATTATTATTATACATTAATTTAATTATTATTGTAACAGCTTATATTTATATTATTTTATTATATTAAATGAAATCATTATTATTATTTTTATTTCTTTTCACAATTACCTTTTAACTAACTGAATTGTATTTTCTTAAATTTTTGAATACCAAGTAACCATGAGTTTTAATATCCATTGTGTTATTTAGCATCACTAAGAGAGTCATTTAAATTATTAGTAAATGTCATTCTCATTTTCCTTTATCCATTATAATTATTACGCTCTCCTTTACATACTAGACGACCAATATGATTTTGTAAAACCCTAGCTAAGCAAATACTCACGGTAACATCATTCATTCTTATTTTGGCACTTGAATAATAAAGATCAAATTAGAATAATAAAAGCAGTGTGTTTTTTTTAAAAAATTCCAAAACACTCAAACACAAGAGGATCTGCATAGACCATTGTGTTAAGTAAATATAAATGTTCTGAGGGCGAATACTGGCGATTAATCAGCCTTGTTCGAACCAGAACTATTACTTTTAAAAAAATACATACTTGCTTAATAATTAAAATAAAGAACATACTTTATTACATTATTAAAAATAAATAAAAAATAATAATTTTTCAACATTTCTATAGAAAAAAAGCGATTTTTTTCCTGAGGTTAACATATTCTGGGTATTACAGTATCGAGGGTATAAAATTTTAGTTAGGTATGTTATATACCTTCGGAAAGTTTAGTTTGTCTAGTTTCTCAGCATAAGTTTTATTTGTAAGGTTTTAGACATAAATAGGAAAAAATTCAAAATAGTGCATTTGTGAAAAATTGAAAAACCGTTGTCTTGAGTTACAAAACATTTATTTTGATAGATATCCCACTGCCATCCCACAAAGCGACCAAAAAGCTCTTAAAGGAAAAATCCTAAGCTTTCTTATGAAAAAAAAAAAAAAAAAATGCCCTATTTGAAAAAAAAGGCAAAAAATGCTTTAATTTAGCAAAAAAAAAAGTCGAAAATTTTTTTTTTTTTTTAAAGTATTTTTTTCCGAAATATTGAATATATAGCTATCTAAACTCTTTAGGAGAAAATTTTCTAAGAACAATAGGTAATAAGTTACATGGATGAGAAGAAACACTTGTTTGGCCAAAATGTCAAATTTTGATCCCCTCTAACTCAGAGAGATCTGGACCGATCTTGTTGAAAAATTGTGTCTAAACTACTATCCAGTAGGACTAACCTTGGTGCATCCCGATCGGAAGACATCGGTTTCAAAAGTTGGTACACTTGACATGAAATCCCGCATATATATACTTGGCTACTTCATTTGATCAATAGACAAAAGTTTATTTTTATTTGGATAATAATTCTTAACCGGTTGAGAACTACATTTAAAAAAATTTATTTTAAACATTTTTTGTTGGCATTTTTGTATTAAATGTAGATTCCAATGTACCTTCGAGTATGTTTACGTGTATTTTACACACATGCTGTTAATGTTGCTGTTTTAATGGTTTCTGTCTACTGAACTGTTGAAATAATATGTAACGTGTCTTTTGAGTGGATTTCTTCAGTCACTGTTTGGCTATAGAAAAAAAAAAAACAGCAACAAAACAGCAACAATATTATCATTGCCATCATTAGTTGCTTGTGTTTTAAAACACTAACGCCATCAGCATTATTTATTTGCCGTTAATGGTGGCAACTAAAATAACAGCATGCAAACAATGTTTTCATGAAATGTTTTTTTTTTTTTTTATTTTTAAACACATGAACCAGGCTCACAGGGCATGGACTCATAAATTTACCAGGAAAACACAAATGACGCTTAAGAGGTTAACTTTTAATAGTTTTAACTATAAACAGGTTTTTATTTTCAAATAAGAAGAAAAATGTATTCAAGTTTTTGATTCCTTATATAAATATGTTAGAATAGGGTTAATTTTCAGCCCATTTTCGTTTAATGAGGGGTTTGAACTGCAGTATATTATATGCAAAAGCGTTCCAAAATTTTTAGCTGATTATGGCTACATTTTGATAAGAATTGATGCACCTCAACATTTAACAAATTAAATTCTCTAAAATTCAGATGTATGCTGATGATATCCCGCTATATTTAAGTAGTCAAAAATATTCAATCGTTTCTCAAGACCTAAATCATGATCTCATACAAATTCCAAGTTGGTCAACAGCAAATTGTCTACCTCTTAATCCAAATAAATCTAAGTGAATTATAATAAAGAAGAAAGTGATGCATTTGGGGGCTCTAAAGTTGACATCATGGATTCTAGGGTGGCCCTTCGTTATATGGAGGGGAAAAAAGTGTTCAAACTGTCGGTCTCACCCCCTAGAAATATGCGAATAGCAAAAAAACTGAGATTCAGATTTTACTTCTATAGTTTAATTTTTCCGACAAGCTGTTATATAGTTCGGGATCAGTATGAAATTATCCTTTCAAAAGGCTATAAAACTTCAATCGCCAAGTAATAGCAAATGCCCCAGACCACTTTTGTGCCAAAAAAAAAACTAGGTCATGAAATTTGATGGCATTTTTCAACTTTGAGAAATTGATTAAAGCCATCATTCTTTTTTGGTCTCTATACTTATAAGTACTCAGATATGAAGTATTGTCTTATTACCACGTTGTTAACCTATTGCGCATTGAGACCGAATATTGGAAATTTTTTTGATAAAATTTTTAAAACTCCTTTTTCAAGTTTGAAAAAATTTTCTTAAACCAAATTTAAAAAAATGAATCTATCAATTTAAGGTTGAATTAATTACATGTTGCGGATTAACTAGGTGCATTCTTAAGTAAATCCCTCTGAAAGAATTTTTTTGACAAGGATTTTATTTTTACGGATTTCGAGAAAAATTGGATTTTTGTGAAATATTCTGTAAATGTACTCTTTCTAAATACTTTGCATCTGTTATATCAGCTTGTCGGAAAAATTAAACTATAGAACGAAATTTTCGTAAAATCTGAAAAAAGTCATATTTTCCCCATATAAACACACTTGAAATATTCAATCGCTTTGCGTCACGACTAAACGTTTTTTGATTGGCTCAAAACTTTGTATTTCTCAGTGTTTTTGCTATTCGCATATTTCTAGGGGGTGAGACCGACGGTTTTAACACTTTTTTTTATTAAGAGCCACCCTAATGGACTCTATAAAAAATCTCGGTGTTGTGTTTAATGGAACTCAGATCATATTAATCAATCCTGTGGCAGAATTTATAGTATGATTAGAAGTTTATGGTTAACACAGCACTTTACTCCATTGAAAATAAGATTGTGCTACTTGTTAAAACATATCTTTTACCAACATTACTATACGCATCTGCGGTTTTCACAGGTTGCAACTCTAAGGATAACAGGAAACTTACTGTAACTTTCAATAACATTATTCGCTATGTCTTTGGATTAAGAAAATTTGATCATGTATCCCAATACTCGTATCATGTCTAACACATGTCTTTTGAGAATATATTAAATTAAAAAACATTATATTGATACATAAAACTATTGTAACAAGGGTTCCAAAATATCTTTTTGAACGATTAAGGTTCGCAAGATATTCCAGAGGAAATTGAATAATTCAATTTAAATACCGGGGTTATGCCTGTGAATGTCAATTTTTATACCCTATACCACTATGTGGTTTGGGTATAATGACTTTTATTATACCGATCGAATCAGAATCACTATCTGATTCGATTTAACGATGTCCGTCCGTGTGTCCGTCCGTCTGTAAGTCCATGTAAACTTTGTAATCAAACCGCAGGTCGCAAATATGAGCATTTTTTTAATACATATGTACATAAGTACGCCATCTTTGTAGATCTCTTCGATTTTATTAAGTAAGTTTGTAAATAAAAAGAATATTAAAATATTATAAATGTAAACATAATTGATTTTAGAAAAATGTCCGATTCGATTTTCGATGATGCTGAAAACACATCAAAGAAATACAGAAAACAAAGGTTTTACTCAAGTTAGTTGAGAGACGAGAAGCTAATGGGATGGCACAGGTCAAAGATGACGACTTTAAATACAGATGCAAGGCTTGTGAAAAAATATTAATTTGCGATAAATCAGATCTAAGTATACCATGCTAATAACCAATGTCTTAAAAAAATATCTTTTAAAACCAACAACCAAGATCCCATTTGCAAGCCATTTTAATTAATTGTGTAAATTTTAAATGCACATCTAGCCATATAAAAGATAAATTATACAGAATAGTAAAAATATTTTTTTTTTAAATCTCTTGGTTTTATGTGTTGTTTTTATATAATTCTAATGATATTCTTATCTTATTTTGTATGACATTTTTCTTCGTTATGTTATTTTTGCATTATTGAAATTGAAAATTAACAAATTAAAAATAAATTTTTTTTTTGAAAAATTGAAAAAAGTAGTTTAGAGAAAAATGTAGAGAAAAAAGTGGGTGTAGGGAAAAAAAAGGATTTTTTTTCATTAGCGTAGAGATTTCTGTAAAAATCTCCTGCTTTGTTCAAAAGCTTTCATAAGACTAAATGAAATTGTTACTTATGCATGAAACACATAGACGACAGAGGCTACACAAACACACGGAATTAATTGCTGCTGGCTTCAATTGTAGTCGTGTAGTCAACTACTAAATTTTTATGAAAATGACAGCAACATATAACAACAATATAAACAGCTGTTTTTATACAAAATCATTTTTATTTCAGTAGTGCCAATTATATTAGTTTTTACTTTATTAAAATAGAAAAACATGTATGATTCTATATAAAATTGTCTTAAATATATTACTTATTTATAATGCATTATTATAACGTAAAAATAAATAAATAAATTTACTTGTTAATAGAATTATAATAGCATTTCATTTTGCGATTAATTTTTTCAACAAAATAAAATATTTCATAGCACTAATACTTTTACATATTTTGTTATATTGTCAACACTATTTTTATTTTGTAGCCAACAAAAATAGAAATTAGCCGCCTAAGTTGACTACAGCAGCAAAAGTGGTCATGTAGTCGTGTAGCTGTGTTGGTGTCAAAATAATCGTTTTCATATAAACGTGTGTATTTTAATTTTGACACGCTGTAGTCGTGTAGCCGCTGTCGTCTATATGTTTCATGAGAGAGTTCGGCTTACTGGTGCCATTATGTATATGTGTGTGTAAACAAAAATATACGATATCCCAGTAATCATTTCGAAGATTATTTTAACAAAAATCATCTTACTGTGTCTTCTTCGAGCACTTTTGATGATTAAAAATTGATTAATCACATGCGGTATTAGAAAAAAGACTAAGAAATGATTTTTGCTTACGCTTAAAAAGTGATTTATAGAAAAATGACATTAAATACAACTCAAAAATAAGTCGAAACTAATCAGAAAATTGGATAAAGAAGGTTCTCAAGAAGAGTCGGGGGTAAGATAATATTTCCTCCCAACAAAAGAATATTTTGTGATCAGCAAAAGAGCGCATTTATGACTGTTTAATAGCACAGAGGAGTCAAAAAAGACTCCACATGATCACTTATTGCATAAAATGTTTACTGGGATTTTATTCACTATCTGTAGAAACAGATTTTTAAGTAAAACAAATCTGCACACAACTTCAATTCTATTTTGTTTACAATGATACGATCACTTTGTTTATAATAATTATAATACAGCGTAATGATGAATTGTACTTCTCAATTAGTTTAATTTTAATTTGTCATAAGAAGTTCGGTTTGTGCTAAGAAATGAATGAATACATGTTTCCCAGGGCGAAGCTTAATCATTGCACTTTGATTGAGTTGAGCCCGCGACTATTCCTGATGTGGAAAGGTCGTGCCTACAATTTTTGGTAGTTGGGAATAGCGTTTGTGCAAATGGAAGCATGAACACATGTTTGCCAGGACGAGGCTCAATCATTGCACTTTGATTGAGCTGAGCTCCGCGATTATTCCTAATGCGGAATAACTCGTGCATTAAATTCTTGATAGTTCGGGAATGGCGTTTGCCTGCGCCAAACGTTAAATAATAAATTTTAAAAATTATTATAATTAAATATTATTGACATCTATATTATAATATTATCATCTGACAAAAAAAAATTTTTTTAAACACCAATTTTTTACAGGGTAGATATTTTATGGTTTCACTACTACTTTTGAATGCAAGTATGTACTAAAAGTAGAACCCTTAAAATCATACAATTTTTTGCAACCCTAAAAATTGCAGTATTTTGTATAAATAAAATAATTTATTTTTATATTATTTTTAATATGCGCTTATTATCGATACACATATACAGAATATATGAATGTTATTTATAGTATTTTGCTATTTGCAACAGCAGTATGTATGTATCAATTTGTAATATTTTGTGATCTTATAAAAATCGTAGAATATTGATATTGATTTTATATAGTTTCTTTTATTAATTAACTAAATTAAATATTACACCATAAGATGTTGATATTGGTGAATTTTTATATTATTACCACAACGACCATAAAAACAATAAGTACAGCTGTGACAAAATACAAAATTTAGAATAACAATATAGGAAAACATCATATTTTTTTACCTTTTCAGTGATTTCTCGTCACCTATGAAACCTATTGTCACGATTTAAAAAACAGAAACTTTCTCATGATGTTGGTGTATCGTTCTCACTAACAACAAGCGCCCTAGCTGTCCTATTGAGAACGTTATCGTGACAAGAACAACATAGTCGAATCATATTTTTTCAAGACTTTTTTTACTCCATCGTTCAATTCTCGGGACCTGATAAACCGATTTGGACGATTTTAAATAGCAAACTTTTCAGGATGTTAATGAATCATTTTTTGTACCAACGAGCAACCTAGTTGCCCGATTGAAGCCGTCATCGTTATTTCCACAGACGGACAGACGGACATCGCTATGTCAACTCCGCTTGTTATAAGGATCACAAATATATATGTATATTTTATGGGGTCCAGATTTTTTTTCTAATTATTACAAATGGAATGACAAACTTATATATACCCTCTGCACACTGGAGTGGAGGGTATAACAAAAATATTGCACTGATTCTTTTCAAATTTTGTTTGTATATATTCTTGCAAAATACAAGAGACTTTACCAAACATGATCAGGATCGGTCCAATTCTAGGCCTAGTGCCCATATAGATATAGCATCCGATATGAACTTTTTCATATCTGCAGCTAAAAAAACTAATAAAAATCCCACTCAAATTTGGTTTATCTTATTTTCTATGTCCAGTTAGTTTGGCCTAATAGATAGGGTATCTAAACGCATGGTATAGGGTATCGTATAGTCGGTCTAGACCAACTATAATTTTCTTACTTGTTTATTCTAACTATTCGTCTCTGGAATCAACTTCCTAATGTTATGCAAAATAGAAGCAATGGAATACGGGTTAGAAAATTATTATACCAATACTTTAATTGATTTTATTAGAATTTTTTAATGTTTTTCAACTGTTATTTATTATATTTAAAATTTGGATTAATGTTAAATATTGATGTTAAATATAATGAATAACTTATCTGATTCCATTACTGTAATTTATGAGATACTGTGTCTTGTTGTAATGAAAAATCAAATTTAATAAATAAAATCAAATACAAAATACAAATAAATACTTCTCGGGCAGTCAGCCGTCGAAATTAAGTACAACATGAATGTTCGTCGCTCACCGTACCTATGTTTTGCGGAAAAAAAACTTAAATGCGAATGAAGAAAATGCATTTTGAGTGACATTCATGCACCTAATTCGTGATAATTTTTCAATAACTAACAAATTGTCTGTAGTTTTTACTCCTATTGTTTCCACGAAAACTGTCCATGAAAACTGATCTTGAAAGATTTCCAGGCTGCATCCAATAAACTTTGTGAAAAATTGTCTTCATTCAATAGCTTCCTGATCTGAGGACCAACAAATATGCCTCGTATGATTTTAGCATATGAAATTTTAGGAAAAACCGCTAACATATTTATTACCTTTTTTTGCATTTCTCTTTGTGAATGTACAGCACGTCGAGAGTGTTGTTTCAAAATTTCAAGTAAATCGGATCGAGACTTAAGTACGGCATATCGTATATAAATCAGTTTTTAAAAAACTTTTAATCGATTTTCTCGCAAATAAATGTTCGAAGTCCGTGAACATCATAACTGAATATCTACTTGACCGATTCTTCTGAAATTTTACACACTATATCTACACATAAATCATCAGGTAACACGAAGGTTTTTTTTATACTTTCCGTTTTCTTCCCCAAGTTTTAACAACAAATTCCCGACATTTTACAGGAAAAATCGTGTTTTTCATTTCCAAATGCTGGAAAAAAAAAAATTGAAAAAACTTTTCGTCACTACCTCAGGAAACATGTCAGTTTTTAAACGAATTTCGATTTTTTTTTCACATGATCCGGTAACGAGTTATGATGTTCACCGCAAAACAACAACGCCTCCGGAGATTCGCTGTCATGGACTTATTTATTAAAATTTTTAATTAAAATATTTTTCAAAGATTCTTCAAATGTTATGCTATAACGTGTATATGAAATAAATTATCCAACATTATTCATATCTTGGAAAAAGAATTATGAAAATACGACTTTTTTAAACCCTTACGCCCCCTTAAGGTCACTACAGATCTTCCATATATGATCGTTGTATTTGAGTAATGTCAAAATTTCAGTTATTGATTCGTAATTTTCCTTTGTATTAGAGACATGAGCAATTGGTATGGATGGTTTTTCATTCCCATTATGCAAAAAAAGAGCCTCTAAACTGTACTTAGAGGCATCAAAAAATAATCTCCGTTCAGTTTTGTCATATTACTGGTTAATTTTTTGAAATAAACCATCAACATCAGTACAGTATAGAATAGAGTGTTTCTTTTCAAAATATGCAGCTAATTCCAAGCTTCTATCTCTATAGATTATTACTCTTGTCCCCACTGCAAGATGTCTCCACTGCTGCATGCAGAAGCTAGAAATTCTGCGTCTTGCTTCATTAAATGGAAATCCCGAATTAGATTATTCAGCTCGGCTTAGGTCACTAAATGGCGTTCATCATCAGTCTCATACAAACTACCACTGCTGGTGAAAGATATTTCGGACTCACTGCTCGTAGCACTGGGAATGACTGGTAATGGATCATTTGGTGGACGTTGAACTGGTTTGGAAACCGATGGGACATTCGCGTAAGTAATGTTTTTTCGATTTTTTATATTGAATCCAGCAACTTTTGTTAAACAGAAATAACAATCGGTTTGGTGGTTACTTGACTCTCTCCAAAGTACTGGAATTGAAAAACCGAAATAGATCTTCTTGCCATTTTACCACTTGTATAAAACTGTTCTGCAACTATTGCAAAACATTGTCGGTGTCCACGATTTGTCCAAGTTTCTGACAGCAAAACCAAAATAATGTAAATATGCATATTTTAATGATTCTGATTTTGCATATCGCTTTTTTCCAACCAAATATACGCCACACACAAAGCAAAAATAGCTTGAATCAGTAACACACGATCTCCCTGACATGCTTAAACGCTACTATTATAAAGATGTAGAATGAATGTGGGCTTCTGTCAAATTAAAAACTGTGAAATTGTAGTGTCAGCATTGATCTTTTACAGTACTGCCAGCATGCGATAAAAAAATTTACAAGACGTGATAGCCCAATTTGTATGCCAGATTCGAATTCAGCGCACCCAGATTAGTTAAAAAACATGCTTCGTTTCTACAGTCAATTCTTTTTTTTTTTTAATTTGTAGACCAGTGTAATGAGATGTGCATCAATAACGTCAACTTTTATAATTATGAAGTGGTAAATTCCTCTGTCGTATTAGTCAGAGACGATGGCGAAAACACACTCATAATTGAGGGTAGCAGGTCAGGGTTTAAAACGAAAGTTCCCATTAGATGTAGAACCCTGACCACAGATTTTATAATTTTTTAAGTTTTTGAAATTTTTTTTTATCAGATGTCAGATTTATTGATTTCCTTATCTAAATTTCTTAATCATAAAATTCATATTTATTGATCAGAACATTTCCTTATTTGGGATAGGGGGGAAAAATCGAAAAAGCTCAATTAAAGTTTTATATATTAAAATAAAAACGATATTGGGAGTTCAATATAAAAATAAAAATGCTGTTTTATAATTTTAGCCATTCTTTTTTTTTCTGGTTAAAATATATGGAATGTGATTGTGACCCTTGTCCTAGGGCGCAACAAATGCCCGAGCCGGCGCTGGGGGTTGTATGGCTGCTTCAAGTGTGGGAAATTTTAATTGTTTTTAATCGTTTATTTTATTCAATTTTCTAAACTTAAACTATAAATAAACAAATAGTATGATAAATAATTTAAAATACACAGTCCCATATTCGAGCTCTCTATTATAGTATATGGCTGCTGAAACCGACATACTATGGCTCCTATTTCGTTAAGTTTTATGAATTGAAAAAAACGTTGTACAGGGGTTAGATGACTATACTTGATGGATCTGAGGTGCAAAGTTTTACGTTGAAAAGTCTTCACCTTAAGAATTGGTGGTCATCTAAAATTCGAAAAATTAAAAAAACGACTTGAAACTTGCAAGAGTTTTTCATTCATTCCGTTTTCTTTGTAACAATTTTTAGCTTTCAGATCCAAACCTATACAAAATATAGTCACTAGACTTGGAGGATATATCTACTAAAAAAAATTGTGATATCGCTGCTGGGTGAAAAGTTGCATGGTGGTTTACAAGTGAAACCAAAATTTTCCGAATTTTGAACTTTTTGAAGATTTTTTGCGCCGTTTGATAGAAATGAGTTTTGAGTGCAGCATTAAAAAAACGTCGTAATTTTATAAAGTTTGAGGTATATCAAGTTGGTGTCAGCGCACCAATAACGTATCACGGACATCACAAACTTAAAAGAAATTAGCATAAATTTTTTGAAAATGCGTCTGACAATCTGAATTGTCTTTTAAGTTGGCGAGTGTATTGCGTGATGTGAGTAACTTAGTAAATTGCACCTCCGAGGTGAAAACGCACTTTAAAATTTTTAAACGCAAAAATTTTATGAAGTTTTGAAAATTTTTGCAAAAAAAACAAATTTTTTGTAAGTTTTTTTATATCAAAACATGGCATGCGAACATGTTTAGGTATCTAAATAGATTCTTCCCGACGGACTAAACTGATAAAGTGCAAAACGAAATATTTTTTTTCAATCCTGGCGCGTGCAGCGGCAGTATCAAGCGCTGTATCAATTCCGCTCAAACGTACATCGAATGGAAGACTTTACTGAGCTTGATGCTAAAATCGAAAACGCACCAAAAAATTTTAAACATTTAAAATTTTATGGAGGAAACAAAATGTTTCTAATCTCAAAAAGCATCCTTGCATGAAATATTTGATTTTGAGCATTTAAAAGAATTATTTTTGAATTCGGGTTAATAAGTAACGCAGAATCCCAACGAGTATTTTATAAACGGTCCAATATTAATATTTGCAAAAAAAAAAACGCGTTTTTTTTAACCCCTATTCACGAGGGCCACCTTAACAAATTTCAACAAAACAATTGAAGTATAATACCACGAAAACCGCCAAATTACCGCCGATGCAATGACATCTTAAAGAACTTGCTTTATTATAAAAACTCTATGATCACAGTAGCCTTTGCTTTATGAAACAAGGACACAGTGCGGTGAAAAAGCGACTAATGTTTTGTTAAAAATAAACAAAATATAGTAATTGGTTAAAAATAAACAAAATATAGCAACTCATAAAGAAAAATCTATGTACTCCAAAATCATTTCTGGAAAAGTGTTAAAGAAATATAAAAGCCGTAAAATTTTATATCACATAGTTAATCGTTATCAACAAAATAAAAATAAAAATTTTAAATCTCCCCAAGAAAATAGAGGTTGTAAGAGAACACAATAAAACATTTAATTGAACAGCTTTTACAAAAAGATCAAATCTCTAGTATATGTCCAGGAAAAAGGGATATTATAAGGAAAAATGGTAAAGTATTTCGAAAACGATTTTTTCAAGATACTCTTACTAATCTGCACCAAAAGTTTTGCAAACAACCTAAACTCAAAATCTCCTTTAATACTTTTGCTAAATACAAGAAATTTTGGATAATTGAAAGTAAAATGTCTGCTCGAAATACATGTTTGTGTAAAACACAGACTTTTTACTATAAGTGGTGTCAGGAAACAATTGACCGAAAGGGTGCTAAAGGCTTAACATACCACGTAAAAGTCGCGTCCGAAGAAGCCATAAAATGCAATCTTAACGAGTTAGTTGTTCTATTAAATACCCAAACACCTTTTTATTTAAAGCATGTTAATACTATACTAAACTCAGAGAAAACTAACCATTTTAAAGGTATTACTGATCTTAATATATAATTTGGTAAAAAAAATCATGAGTGCTAAAGTGTAAATGGTTATATCTCTTAAACCATTAGCGATAGTCAAATAGTTTTTTCCCAAAATATTGCAAATTATGTCTTATACTAGCCGTAATTTTGTAAAATGCATACACGATCAAAAAAAAATTTTTATTTTTTTTTTTCAGTGTATTTTAAAAAGTATTGAAACTTTTACAAATATTTTAGTGTGCTAAGAAAGCCCTTAAGGGGTATTATCCACACGCGTTATCTTTTTTCAATTTTAACAAAAACTGTAATTTTAATATTTTTTTCAAAATTTTTAACTTTAAACCGCCGTAAAATTTGCGCCGTTTAATAAAAATGATTAACGCGAACGGATTTCACATGCTCAAATATCGGTTTATACACACGCAAATCGACATTGATGTCAGAAAAAAAAAAAAACTTTAAAAAAATTGTCTAGGTGCCGTAAATTTTTGAAGTTGCCCATATATTAAATATAAATAAAAATTTTTTAAAAATAATTACAATAATTTATACAATATCTATTAGTATTTTATATATGTAAATAAATGTAAAGAAAAATATCAAAAAAACATTGCTTTCATATTATGGAAAGATAAAAACTAAGTCAAGGGATAAAAAAATAGGAAGTGTATGTCATTCAGTGAGCCACCAAAATTATTTAACATATAATTTTGGGATCATATTTTTATCCCTTGAGTAAACGCTAGTGTCAAATCTACGATTTCAAAAGTCATTTGCCTGCAACTGATAGATTTTATATTGGCTCGTCTATGTATGTGATAAAATATAGAAACACCAAATTCGTTTTGTATAAATCTTTTACTATCTAGATATAAGAAAGCTTCAGGTGGTATATAACCATTATGTAATGTGCTATACAAGTATTCTTCGTTGGTATAATAAGGAGCAATTATTAAGTTATTTTCTTTACATTCGAAACATTTAATAATGCGGTTTCTAATTAAATGAATTATAAAATTATCAATTCTACTTATTTTTGCTACCTTATATAGTATTTTATTTGATACAAATTTTGTATAGTCACTATTAGGAGACCTATATAGTGATGTGCATGCTCTCAAACATTTTCGTTCAAAAACTCGCATTTTCTCCATATAAGATGGTGAAATATTAAACCATATTTGGCAACCGTATGTTAAAATAGGTCTGATTAATGATTGATATGACAAAATTTTTACAATGTGTTTAATATATTTAGAAAATAATAGTTTTTTATACATCAAAAATCCATTTCTTGTTTTTATTAGCTGTAAATTAGTATGACTATTGAAGTATAAAAATTTATCTAAATAAATTCCAAGATATTTAACCTCATCTTTGTTTGGGATATGTATACTGTTATTGGACACTATTCCAAACTCTTTCCAATTTTTTTTATATTAGAATTGCACTTTCTTACTGGAGGACGGAACAATATAGTTTGAAGGTATTGATGATAATTGAAAATTTTTTCAAGACAATGACCCTAAGCACACATCACTTGTACCCAAAAACTGGCTGTTGTACAATTCCGCTAAGGTTCAATTACCCAAAGCTCTAATCTAACTGTAATCTAGCATTTGTGGAATGAGCTGAGGCATAGAATACAAAGTCGATTATATTCCAATAAAGAACAACTAAAAGCTGCATCACAAGAAGAATGGAGAAAAATAACTCCAGATGTTTGCAATAAATCAATAAGGATACGCAACAAAATATTGATTGTTCTATTAAAATTTGAGTTTTCGATTTTGCCCACTTTCGATGTGAGCATAGGTATGTGTTGTGACTATTTTTATACCCTTCGTACTACTGTGCAAACTTATACATACCCCATATAAAAGCTTGCCAATATATATTTCTGATTCTTATAAAAGGAGAAGTCGATCTGGCAATGTCCGTCCATCTGTCTATCCGTTGAAAACATTCTCCTGTCCGAAATAGCTCGAGCGGGTCACACCATTTAGTTTTAAAATGTTCGTCATAATCTGCATCAGTTTGGTATTGATTTTGGAGCCTCAAGACCAGGAGACTATGATTTCTTATAAAAAACCAAATTAATGAAAAATATTTATACGTAACAGACCATGTGCATTTACAAGTAGGTGTGTATCAGCGATGCCTACACATTTTTGTTTGCTTGTTGATTTTGTTTTTTTTTTTTTTTCTTTTGTACGAAAAAACCAACAACAAGCTGCAAAAAAAATGAGTATGTATTACTAAACAAACAAACAAACAAACAAAAATGTATTTGTATGTGTTTAAAGTTATGTTCATTGCATTTAATAATTTCTTTCAAAATACCGAAAATTTTTGTAAATTATCTAAGTTATTTTAAACATAATTGTAAAAAATCTAACCATTATAATGTCAAATCTATCCTTTTTATTTCTTAGTGTTGACAACCTTGGTTATAATATTGTTTTAAGAACACGGATGAAGAGATATTTAATATATTCGATACTGCCGAATTTGTTTTTAGTTCCTTAATAACTGCCTTATTTAATTTTATTGAAAATATTTTGGAAAAAGATTGGCAACTTTCTTATTTCAGCTGTTAAGCTTTTTGTGATAATTTGATCGACTTTTGATGTAAGCGACTGTAACTATTGTCATTTTATTTAATTACTTTTTTCAATTAAATTTGATCAAAAATTTCAATAAAAAATGGGACCCTTCTTTTATTATTCCAACTCTATGAAATAAATGAGATTTTGAGTAATACTTCGCGATAAATGTTTAATTTGACACCAAACGCAAAAAAATTTCATATGTATGAAATAAAGCCAATTTCATATGTATAAATACATTTAAAAAAAAATTTACCTGCAACCAATTAAAGTTATGTAAATAATTGTTGTGTAATGCAACTGAAATACATAAACTCGAGTATAATATTCCTTTGCAAAATGCTACTTATATGGGCTTTAGCCTTGGAAGATTTTTTGCCTATTACTTATATGGTCATTTAGCATGCAATTAATTAAGCTCGTTGTTGTTGTTGTTATTGCTGTTGTATACAGCTAACAGACGGACACTGAAATGGAACTTTAACTCAATGTACACTAATGTACCCTGTTTTTCATACATTTGTTATGCAAACATGCGTTTCAATCCATTCAAATAACTACTATTTAATGCACTTTGTAAATTTTTCGAAGAAAAAATTAAATTTATTTTGAACAAACAACAATAACAACAAAACGTATATTTAGATTTATACTTGTTTTTGAACTGTTTGTGCTTCTATTAAATTAAAGCAGCAACAATAAATTTATAACAGAGAATTCAAATCCAAAGTTTTTTTTTTTTATAAATGTATTGAAAACCAAAATTGTATTTTTAGGAAAATTACGTTCCATATGCATAAGCATAAATGGATGACCTTTAAACTAACCAAATGTACTGAACTTTGGTTATGTGTTTGAAGAGACAAAACAAGTGGAATCATGGAAGCGTTGTTAATCTAAGGTTATGAATTATTTGGGAAATCGTTTTCTCTTTCTATTTTTTATTAAGTACTAGCAGTAACCCGATGCGCTTCGCTACACCCATCGTAGCGAAATAAAAACTGGGAATACATTTTGTAGAAAACTATTTTATTTATATATACCGATTTTTGATTTTGGCGTTTTTTGTTTTTTGCGATTTTTGTTATTTGCGATCTTCGGTTTTGACGATTTTTGATTTTGCCAATTTTTGTTATTTGCGTTTTTTGATTTTGGAGATTTTTGTTTTTTTTTTTGCGATTTTTCATTTAGGCGATTTTTGTTACCGCGATTTTCTGGTTGGCCGAATTTTGATTTTGGCGTTTTCTGCTTTTTGCGATTTTTGTTAATCGCGGTTTTCGGTTTTGGCGATTGTTATTATTCGCGACTTTCGGTTTTGGCGATTTTTGTTTCCTGCGATTTTTGATTTTGGCTTTACCGATTTTATTTAGCAATTTTTGATTTTTGGTTTTAGCTATTTTGGATTTTGCCGCTTTTTGACTTCAGCGGTTTTTGTTTTTACGTTTTGTGATTTTAGCGATTTTCGTTATTCGCGATTTTCGTTTTCGGCAATTTTTTGATTTTTGGCGATTTTTGTTATTCGCAATTTTCGGTTCAGGCAATTTTTGTGTTTGTCGATTTTTGTTGTTTTGATATTTTTGTTATTCGCAATTTTTGGATTTGGCGATTTTAGTTATTCGCGATTTTCAGTTTTGGCCATTTTTATTATTCGCGATTTTTGGTTTAGGCGATTTTTTTTTAGCGATTTTTGATTTTGGCGATTTTTGTTATTCGTGATTTTCGGTTTGGTGATTTTTGCTCTTGGCGATTTTTGTTTTCTGCGTTTTTTGATTTTGGCGATTATTGTTTTGTGCGATTTTTGATTTTGATAATTTTTGATTTTGGTGGTTTTTGATTTTGGCGATGTTTGGCTTTAGCTATTTTTGTTTTTTGCAATATTTGATTTTGGTTATTTTTGAATTTGGAGATTCCGCCCTTATTTTCCACAACTACACACATTGGTAAGTAATGTACTTGTCAAATGTTTCAAGACTGCCGTTTTTTCGTACTTCATTTTTTTTTAGATAGGAGGTGCCACTCTCATTAGTCCGATCTCGCCCATTTTTGGGCAACACATCAATAACTTATGACAAAGTCCCAAGGCTTTTTCTATTATATGATATTAAATATTTACTTTGTATGTGGGTGACACGCCCATTGGTACGATCCTGCCCATTTTTTTGCTAGACTACTCAGATTAATACTCATGAACTCAGACAAAGGTCCAAGGCTATTTCTATTACAGTACTCCAGATATATGACATTTAATATTCACTTTGTATGAGGGGCGCCACGCCCACTGCTCTGATCCCACCCATTTTTTCCGAGTACTAACGTTGATAACTTATGAACTCACACAAAGTCCCAAGGCTATCACTATTACAGTACTCCACTTATATGATAATAATTATGTACTTTGCATGGGGGTACCACGCCCACTACTCTGATATCGCCCATTTTTTGTCCGACTACTCACATTAATAACTCATAAATTCAAACAAAGTTTTAAGGCTCTCACTCTTATGGTAGTCCAGATATATGACATTTAATATTCACTTTGTATGGGGTGCCACGCCCACTGATCAGATCCCTCCCTTTGTTCCGAGTACTGAACTCTTATGAACTCAAACAAAGTCCCAAGGCTTTCACTATTATAGTACTCCAGTTATATGATATTGAAAACTTACTTTGTATGGGGGTTCCAAGCTCACTGATCGGATTCCGCCCATTTTTTTTAGAGTATTAACGTTGGTAACATATGAACGCACACAAAGTCTCAAGACTTTATCTATTACAGTTATCTAGATATATGACATATAATATTTACTTTGTATGGTGGTTACCACGCCCATTGGTCCGATCATGCCCATTTTTCCGCAACTCTTCTAATTATTTAAGTATGTGCATAGTTTAAGACCTCTTGCTGTCGTAGTACTCCAGATATTATATGTTAAAATTAGATGATAAAAATTCACTTTGTATGGGAGGTGTCACGCCCACTTGAAAAATAAAAAACAATAAGATAATATACGATACCCTATACCATGATTTAGAGACCCTATCTCTTCTCAACTAATTGGATATAGAAAATAACCATAAACAAAATTTGAGTGGCATTGTTATTAATTTTTTTGGCTGCAGATATAAAAAAGTTCATATCGGGACTAGGTCGAAAAATGGTCCGATTCTGACCATATTTCGTAAAGTCACTTATATTTTGAAAAAATTTATACAAACCAAATTTGGAAAATATCTGTGCAATATTTTTGTTTTTTGATATATTTAAGTGAAGATCGGGAAGCAGTTCTATAAGTGCCTATGACTAAGAATTGTCCTATAGGAATTATTTTGGACTACTGATTAATGGATATAATAAACACATACAAACCCAATTTGACTGAGATCTGTATGATAATTTGGATCTTATGGCAATTGATGTCGATTTCATAGGGGTAATTTGTATGGGGACTAGGTCTGAACATGGACCGAATTTCCCCAATTTCAATAGCGTTCATCCTATGGCTGATAAAAGCCATGACTTTGTGCTGCTGTTTGTAACTACCAAAAGTATTTGACCTAGACCCATCTTTTATTATACCGATCGAATCAGAATCACTATCTGATTCGATTTTACGATGTCCGACCGTCTGTGTGTCCATGTAAAGCTTGTAATCAAACTACAAGTAGCAAATATGAATATATTTTGATGAAATTTAGTACATAAGCTTTTATCGGCCATAGGATGAACGCTATTGAAATTGGTGAGAATCGGTCCATGTTGAGATCTAGCCCCCATACAAATGACCCCTTTGAAATCAGCATAAATTGCCATAAGATCCAAATTATCATATAAATCTTAGTCAAATTGGGTTTGTTTATGTTTATTACATCCATTAATCAGTAGTTCAAGAATGATCTCAATAGGACAACTCTTAGTCATAGGCCCCATATAGAGCTGCTTCCCGATCTTCACTTAAATCTATCAAAAAACAAAAATATTGCACGGATTCTTTTCAAATTATGTTTGTATTTATTTTTGCAAAATACAAGAGACTTTACCAAACATGGTCAGGATCGGTCCATTTTTGGGCCTAGGCCCCATATAGATATAGCATCCGATATGAACTTTTTCATATCTGCAGCAAAAAAATTTATAAAAATACCACTCAAATTTGGTTTATGCTTATTTTCTATATCCAGTTAGTTGGGCCTGAGAGATAGGGTCTCTAAACGCATAGTATAGGGTATCGTATAGTCGATCTAGAACGACTATAATTTTCTTGCTTGTTTTTTCTTATTTGTGATTTTTCAAGCTTCTGTGGTTCCTAACCAAACCTTCGCCCTAACCTTTGGGAAAAAAAAGGAAGTCAGTTGGATCTTTTAGTCCTTGTGGACTAAAAACTCGACCACTTTCCACACAAATGTGTGAAAATATTCACTTCATTGATGGTTGACATCATTTTACAAAAATTACCAAAAAAAAAAAAAAAAAACATGGTATGATTTTATACATTTTCGAGTAAGTTTTATTTTTTGTTAGTAGTACTTTGCCCACTCTAGAAATTTTGGTGAAATAACTTGAAAGTGGCTGATCTTTTTGAGTATTAGGTCACCGACGTCACAATTTTTTTAAATAGTTTGATTTTGACATTGTGCTTCTGTTTGTAACTACCAAAAATACTTACCGTAGACCCATCTTTTATTATACCGATCGACTCAGAATCAGTTTCTGAGTCGATTTAGCGATGTCCGTCCGTCCGTCCGTCTGTGTGTCCATGTAAACATTTTAATCAAACTACAGGTCGCAAATATAAATATATTTTGATGAAATTTGGTACATAAGCTTTTATCGGCCATAGGATGAACGCTATTGAAACTGGTAAAACTCGGTCCTCGTTTAGAGCTAATCCCCATACAAATGACCCCTATGAAGTCGACATAAATTGCCATAAGATCCAAATTATCATATAGATCTCAGTCAAATTGGGTTTGTATATATTTATTATATCCATTAATCAGTGATCCAAATAAAATCCCTATAGGAGAATTCTTAGTCATAGGCCCCATATAGAGCTACTTCCCGATCTTCACTTAAATCTATCAAAAAACAAAAATATTGCACAGATTTTTCTCAAATTTGGTTTGTATATATTTTTTCGAAATATAAGTGACTTTACCAAATATGGTCAGAATAGGTCGATTTTTCGAACTAGTCCTCCTATAAAAATAACATCCGATATGAACTTTTTCATATCTGCAGCCAAAAAAGTTAATAATAATGCCACTCAAATTTAGTTTATGCTTATTTTCTATATCGAATTAGTTGTACCGAAAAGATAGGGTCTCTAAACTGTGGTATAGGGTATCGTATAGTCGGTCTAGACCGACTATAATTTTCTTACTTGTTTTTATTGATTTTATTATGTAATACAAAGACCCTTTCCATTGCTCAAACTATTGCAATTGAAAATATTCGTTTATTCAAAAAAACCCAAAAATTTTTTTTTTTTGAAAATAGACATCAAACGAAGAACATATTTTCATTTAAGTGGAAAGTGGGTTACCTTTTTTGAGTAGTAGATAGCCCACTCCATACTTTTTATCAGAACGCTTCAATATTTCTATCAATATCACTGACTCGAAAATATATAAAATCCATGTACCATACCATGCATTTTTTTTGTAAAATAGTTTGTATGGTAGTAGTTTGTCCACGTCAGTCCGATTCAATTGGATTTAGGTATATATGAAAGATGTTAGTTTCTACTATTCAACCTACTTGTTCAGCTAGAGTATCTCGTTTGCTACTCGAGTAGTTCATTAGCTTATTTACTACTCGAGTAGCTCGAGTAGCTCGAGTAATCCAGCTTGACCGTAGGCTCTAATATAAACCACTGTATTAAAACATGCTACTGCTGCATTTCACTCCGAAACTTTCTTGCAAATTCGGAATTTTAACTTTAAAATAAATTTAAAATCATATAAAAGAATTTGAATTTTATCTTCATAAATTTATAAATTTGTATGAAGTTTAATTGTATCCTAGATGGTGCCGGTGAAATATCACAGTAGTGGGTAGTTTGTTGTGTTCAGAAAAGCTTTTTAGTTTTTTTTATTTCTGTATATAATATTCCATGCTATTTGTTCACTATGCAATAACAATAAATTCAACAAATAGTAAGAGCTGCAAACAAAAAATAATATAAAAACATGAGAAACATGCAGTGCAGCCCATTTATATTTTTTTTCGCTAGCTTAGCTGAATTTAATTAGGCTTAAAATTGAAATGTACAGCAACATTGAAATTATTTTTCCGTGAATTATGAACGCTATAAAAACACGGTTGTTTTAAGAATAAACAAAAAAAGTTAATAGAAATTTGAAAACCAGGATTGCCAAAGCTTCATTATTGAATAAATAAGAAACCCGTTATAGTTATAGAAACAAGTTTGTCTTTAAAAAAAAAATTTAACCACCAGGCCTTCTATATAATAATTTTTAGCAGTCAGAAAGTTATACTTTTGAATGTCTCTACAAAATGTAATTGTAAGTGAATCAAATATGAAGACTGCTTCAGTGAATTGAATATTTAATTTCTCATTTGATTCATTTCTGAGACAAAAAAGGTCTATTTCGTATAATCCTAGCTGTTACAGGAAAAACATATTATTTTTCGGAAACCTATATCGCGTAATAAATTAGAAAATTTGCTGGCTCGATATTTAAAAAATTTTATATCCAAATAATTTCTTTTATAAACCTTTAAAAAATTTCTGTATTTATATAATGACATATATAGTTTCTATAATTGCATAAACCTTTGTAGTATTATCTTAATATGCTTATTATTTTGTTTTGTAATTTTCTTAGCAACCCTAGCATAATAAATGGCCAAAGGTTTTATTTGGTTAAATGATATTTGTTGGTTGTATATCAGTTAGTTGACTATTTATAACATTCGTCATACTCGTACAATGACAAAAGAATGAAAACTTGAAATGAGAAAATTGAAATTCTGTCATAAGGATGAAAATTGTATAGAACTGTAAGCTGTTGCTGTCACTTACACAAGATGTATATAAAATACTCGTTCATAATGTTGTTGACTTTTGAAATGAAAATAAGTGCATACAAGGATTAACGTTTAGCATAATAATAAATAATTTGTGGAAAATTTCTAAAGAAGATGGATGGATGATATATACAATGGATATACATTTTTGAAATTTAAAAGCAATCGGATTATTTTTGTGACCTGGGCGTACCATTAGCTGTCTCGAGAATTATTTGAACTTCCCTCGTCGTTAATGAAAAATCAACACTGCTTCCGCCAAATATTAAAAAAGTATGTAAACATACCATTTTGGCATTAATTTTAATTTTTTTATTGGATGCAAGATCTATAATATTAATAGGCTAGGCGATTTCTTGTGACCGATGTTTTGTTCTACCGTTTTATCCCGATTTTGACCAATCGTATATTATTTGAAAGGTATTGCTTTTTACCCAATTTGCAGATTTACAGATTTTTAAATTTTTCCTTTATTTTGAGTAAATTGCATTTAAAGTTGCTACTAACACATACATAAAACAAGTAAGAAAATTATAGTCGGTCTAGCCCGACTATACGATACCCTATACCATGGTTAAGAGACCCTATATCTTCAGTCCAACTAATTGGATATAGCAAATATGCATAAACTAAATTTGAGTGGTATTTTTATTAATTTTTTTCGCTGCAGATATGAAAAAGTTCATATCGGATACTATATTTAAATGGGGACTAGGTCGAAAAATGGACCGATCCTGACCATATTTGGTAAAGTCACTTATACTTTGGAAAAATATATACAAACCAAATTTGAGAAAAATCTGTGCAATATTTTTGTTTTTTGATAGATTTAGGTGAAGATCTGATTCGATTTAACGATGTCCGTCCGTCCGTCCGTCTGTGTGTCCATGTAAAGCTTGTAATCAAACTGCAGGTCGCAAATATGAATATATTTTGCTGAAATTTGGTATATAAGCTTTTGTCGGCCATGGGATGAACTATTGAAATTGGTGAGAATCGGTCCATGTTCAGACCTAGCCCCCATACAAATGACCCCTTGGAAATCAACATATATTGCCATAAGATCCAAATTATCATACAAATCTTAGTCAAATTGGGATTGTATGTACATATTACATCCATTAATTAGTAGTCCAAAAATGATCCCTATTGGACAACTCTTAGTCATAGGCCCCATATAGAGCTGCTTCCCGATCTTCACTTAAATCTATCAAAAAACAAAAATATTGCACTGATTCTTCTCAAATTTTGTTTGTATATATTTTTGCAAAATACAAGAGACTTTACCAAACATGGTTAGGATCGGTCCATTTTTGGACCTAGTCCCCATATAGATATGGCATCCGATATGAACTTTTTCATCTCTGCAGCCGAAAAAATTAATAAAAATCCCACTCAAATTTGGTTTATGCTTACTTTCTATATCCAGTTAGTTGGGTCTATGAGATAGGGTCTCTAAAGTCATGGTCATCGCATAGTCGGTCTAGACCGACTATAATTTTCTTACTTGTTATTTAATGAAAAAATGAAATTTCCTAGAATTTGCACTTGAATTTCGAGGGTTGGAATCTGCTAGTTATACTAAATCTACAAAAATATTTTAACCCCATAGTGGGATGCTTTCCGAACTGTTTTTTATACCCTATACCACTATGTGGTTTGGGTATAATGACTTTGTGCTGCTGTTTGTAACGCCCAAAAATATTTGACCTAGACCCATCTTTAATTATACCGATCGAATCAGAATCACTTTCTGAGTTGATTTAACAATGTCCGTCCGTCCGTCCGTCCGTCCGTCCGTCTGTGTGTCCATGTAAAGCTTGTAATCAAACTGCAGGTCGCAAATATGACTATATTTTGATGAAATTTGGTATATAAGCTTTTATCGGCCATGGAATGAACGCTATTGAAATTGGTGAGAATCGGTCCATGTTCAGACCTAGCCCCCATACAAATTACCCATATGAAATCGACATAAATTGCCATAAGATCCAAATTGTCATATAGATCTTACGCAAATTGGGTTTGTATGCGTTCATTACATCCACTAATGAGTAGTCCAAAAATGATCCCTTTGACCCCATATAGAGCTGCTTCCCGATCTTCAGTTAAATCTATTAAAAAAACAAAAATATTGCACTGATTCTTCTCAAATTTTGTTTGTACATATTTTTGCAAAATACAAGAGACTTTACCAAACATGATCAGGATCGGTCCATTTTTGGACCTAGCCCCTTTATAGATATAGCATCCGATATGAACTTTTTTATATCTGCAGCCAAAAAAATTAATAAAAATCCCACTCAAATTTGGTTTTTGCTTATTTTCTATGTCCAGTTAGTTGGGCCTAAGAGATAGGGTTTCTAAACGCATGGTATAGGGTATCGTATAGTCGGTCTAGATCGACTATAATTTTCTTACTTGTTTTTTTTGTATCATGGATCTCGGAATTTCGCTTGTATCTATGGTTTTTAGTTCTTTTTATACCCTCCACAGAGAGTATACATCAGTTTGTCATTCCGTTTGTAGCGCACCGAAAAATGCATATGTGACCCTATAGAGCAATGGTGCCCAAGCCCTAGCGCTCAATGCACTTTTGATTTTGTAAAAGCACTTCGGAATAGGCAGTGTATTCTAATACACACACACAGCACTCAGAACCAAGCAATACAAAATACACGAACAATTTTGTCTCTTTCGTTTTTTGTTATTTTTTCTTGGTTACGCTAAAGTGCAAAGCAACAACACTTTCGTATGCTTTGTTGGTACACATTAACGACCGAGATATTAAAAGTATATTTTGTTGCTATCTAATGTATGATTCCGTTAAAAAATAGTTTGCAGCTGTGAATTAAAAAGCATTTGGAAATATCAGTGTAAGTCTTAAGTTTAAAATTCAAATTATTACTTTATAAAATGAGCTACATGTATTCAGAGGAGAAGGGGGAAAGTGATTTTTTTCACTTATATCTTTAAGGCTGAAGCAGAATGTTTGATATGCTTTCAAATTATTCAAACTAACACAAAATATCATATTAAAAAACATTTTAAGACATTTCTTTGCAGATAAAAATTTTTTTTATTTCCCGTTTTGTAGTATATTTTTCCCAATTCCAAGTAATATTTGGGTACAATTCATTTATTAGCTTTTTTAAAAAAGATATTTAAACGCAATTTTATTTTAAATCATATTATGTATATTAATTTTAACGTTGTCATTTAAAGCATGTTGCTACAAAAGATGTTCATAAACATTGTCATTGAATTAATACGATTTCTTAGTTGGGTTTTGACATTAATTTTTTTTAACAATAAATATATTTGTAAATTTTTTTCATTTAATAAAGACCCTAAAGGTATGCTAATCAATTTTAGCCAATTCACGATTATTTACGATTATTGCCGTTATTGGTTTATGTCCAATTATTGGTTTATGTCCAAAATTATATTTCAATGCAACACAATTATTATTGCGAATGAAGGAAACAAACTCAAAAACACATTAAAAATTTTAATAAACACACACATAGCATTGTATAATTTTATGTATGTATTAGTAGCAACTTTAAATGCATTTTATTAAAAAAAAAATATATATATAAAAATTTAGAAATCTGTAAATCTTATGGACATCTAAAAAGAACTACCTTTCAAATTAGATACGGTTGGTCAAAATCGGAAGGAAACTGTTTAACAAATCATCGGTCACAAAAAATCGTCTTACATATTAATATTATATATTGACCTACATGAAACATTTTTTTAACTATTAGTATATTCTCCATTTTGTAGTATTTATATTTAATGAAAAAAAAAACATTCTTTAATTATTCTTTTTCTTAAAATTTCTTATTTAAATACAATTTTATTTAAATACAAATTATTATATGAATTTTAATGATGTCATATATAATATGTTGCTACAACAGATGTTTATAAACCTTGTTGAACCTTGGCGTTTGTAATTAAACAAACTAGCAGATCCCTCGAAATTCGAATGCAAATTCTAGGAAATTTTATTTTTTCATTCAATAAATTATTTTACAAGACCCTAAAGATATGCTAATCAATTTTAGCTAATTCACAATTCAGCACGTTTTAAATATTGAGCGCTTTATTGGTTTATGTCCAAAATTATTTTTCAATGTTATTGTTTTATATCCAAAATATCAATTCAACACAATTATTATTGTGAATGAAGAAAACAAATAAATTTTTTTTTGCAAACACATTATAAAAATTTATAAACACTTACATAGTATTGTATAATTTTATGTATGTATTAGTGGCAACTTTAAATGTAAATCTGGTGGACAGCTAAAAAGAAATTCCATTCAAATGAGATACGATTGGTCAAAATCGGGAGAAAACTGTGTAACAAAATATCGGTCACAAGAAATCGCTTTAATATAATAGATAAGTAAAAATAAAAAAAAGCGATATCGGGTTCGTTTTTACTATTTTTGTAATTGAAACTGTGCCAGTAAATAAAAAAGTTTTGTTAGTTGTTTTTACTGCATCGTCAGTTGTTTTCTTTTTTGTTGTTTAAATATTATTGAAAAATGCTTTTGATTTAACTAGAAGCCCGGTTTGTTAATCTATAATATTAATAAGCGATTCATGTGACCGATGTTTTGTTCTACCGTTTTAAATTTTTAAAATTTTTTCCTTTGTTTTGAGTAAATTGTATTTATAGCTGCTACTAACACGTGCATAAAATATACATATGCTATGTGTGTGTTTATTATATTTGTTAATGTGTAAATAATAACAAACCAAAAAAGTGTTGGTTTGTGAATTGGCTAAGTTGAAAAATAAAGTTGCCTAAAAATTGCACTCGAATTTCAAGCGCTGGAATCTGCTAGTATATATTAATGCGTTTTAATATAAAGTTTCAGTTAATTTTTTACGATTAAATATATTAATTGAAGGACTCAAAATAAATTGGATAAACCTTGTATTAAGTGTATTGTGTTGAGAATGATTTGTTTTTTTTTTCTTCTTAAAATTAAAACTGACTTTCATTCAAAAAGCCAAGAATTTATTGATCTGCCCTCGTATTATAAGCTGCTTGTCGTCTTTTTAAATTATGTCGCAATTATGTCGTGCTAAGTATGCATAATCGTCATACAATATTTTTTTTTTACATATTAAATGCCTTATTCATAAAAGTTATGAAAGGTTTTTATAACAGGATTTAAAAACGCATTTTATGAAATATTTCTTAGTATTTCAATTTTTTTATAATTTGTTGAAGAGGTAATTCATTTTACATTTTTTAACTTCAAGGCCTTTCTAAAACCAAAACTATGAAAATGTCATGCTACCAAATGTAACAATAAAGTTAAGACTGCATCAACATAAAATTCATTTTACTTGGTACTTGTGTGTGTATTAAGACAAGTAAACTTTTCAGGTAATTTTAGCATTCATGCTTTCTGAGCAGAAAATAACTTTTTGTCTTTGGTATCTAAAAAAAAAAGTTTATAATAAACCCGTCCATTAGAATATTCAGTGCTAGCAACATTTTTTGAATTTACCAGCTTTAAAAACATCTTGTTTATTTGTGGACTTAAATATTTAATAAACAATAACTAAGAATGCGGTTAACAACAAAAGAAATAAGTAACAAGTTTAGAAAACTTTTCTTTTAAAATGAAAACACAACCACAAATAAGTTTTTCTAAAAAATAAGACACAAATGAAATTAATTCAATAAAAATTATTTACTTACATAATTGTTTCGAATTTAATACTATCTATATGGAACTATAAGTGATTATTTTAAATTGTTGTTAATTGTAACAAGTAAGATTGTTAAATTCGATTGTGAAGAATTGAGAAATAGGGTCTTAGGTTCAACTAATAGGATATAGAAAATGAGCATAAATGAAATAAATTGGTATTTATATGAATAAGTCGAATGCAGAAATGAAAAAGTTTATATCTGTGGTTTTCCGGAATAACCGCGTATGTCCATTTTTGTCAGTCTTGAGTTAACGATACCAAATATATTAATTTTTAACGCTCTTTACATGTGTCCAATTTAAAAAAAAAAATATTGACCATTTCTGAGTTTTTTCTTTAAATAACGACGTAACTTAAATGTTTATTAAATTAATTTCCAGCACTAACGACGTATGTCAACCTACGTTTGTTCGCTGACAAATTATTTTCTCAGAAAACGACACATAGCGATATACGTTGTTATTAATGAAAAAAATGCATAATAATTTTGGATTAGTTTTCAGTTTATAACCACTTATAAAAACTTGTGTGTTTATTTCTATTATTTTTTGACACTATTATTCTTGATACGTTGTTATATTCTCATCCTAAGTCCCGTTAACTTTTTGTTGACGAACAAAAAATCCATTTTTCAAGCAACAACTTATGTCTACATGGATGGTTGCATTGGTAGTTTTCTTTTTCAAAGAAAACGACGTTTGTCAACATAACTTGTTTTATCTGCACACACTTTAAGTGTAATTTACATATTGTTTTTTCGTCCTTCTCTAGGATCTATTCCTCTGAAGATTTTTGACTCAAAATTTTATATAAAGTATTTATTGCCCATATCTACAGGACTGTTTAATAAAAAGCCCTAAAACCTTTATATCGAACACATAATTTCAAATATAAAGTTTTTTGGCTCCCCTGAACATTTTGATTTTATAACATACGCGGTTATTCTAGAAAACCACAGATATCAGATATTATTTTTCTAGGACGACTTCCAACTACCAAAAATATTGGACATACGCCCATTTTTTATTGTACGGATCGACTCAAAATCACTTTCTGAGTCAATTTAACGATGTCCGTCCATCCGTCTGTGTGTTAAGAATACAAAAGTTGGTCGTACCGGTGTATTTTTTGCGTGAATTTATTTGTTTTTATACTGACAGAAAAGAAAACGGTAGAGCTGGCACGAGTTGTTACGGGTTGCGACATAATGCGCTTAATTGTTAAATTATATTAATGGGTAAAATGGTTTTTTATTTTGACAGGTATATTTACATAGGTATTTTTCAAAAGCATTAATAGTCGGAAATTGAGTTATATAGTTTAAATACCTGACAAAATGGGGGAAAAAATTTAAATGGTAAAAAAAAAAATTATTGCGACACACCCATTTGAGATATGAGCTGGTATGCTTCACCTTTTAAAAGGGGTTAGGGTCTGGGTTTTTATGCTTTAAAAAGTGGTAATAAAAGTTAAAAAAATTGTCTTTTACATAACTGCAAGAAAGAGTATTTATAATAACGTTTCAACGATTATTATTCATTACAATTTGAACAACGGGTAAGTACTGTTATAGAGATCTCGCTGATATATATTTTCAACAAAAAGATGTAGATGATATAATTTTGCACATACAATTTCAATTTCAATTAATTTTTTACCCTATACAGATATGCAGATATGTAAAAGTTCATATCGGGTGCTATATTTATATGGGGACTATATTATGTTTTGAAAAAATATGTACAAACAAAATTTGAGAAAAATCTGTGCAATATTTTGGTTTTTTGATAGATTTAAGTTAAGATCGGGAAGCAGCTCAATATGAGGCCTATGACTAAGAATTGTCCGATAGGGATTTTTTTTCGACCACTGATTAATCGATATAATAAACACATACAAACCCAATTTGACTGAGATCTATATGATAATTCGGATCTCATGGCAATTTATGTCGATTTCTTAGGGGTCATTTGTATGGGGACTAGGTCAGAACATGGACCGAATTTCACCAATTTCAATAGCGTTCATCCTATGGCTGATAAAAGTTTATATACCAAATTTCATCAAAATATATTCATATTTGCGGCCTGTAGTTTGATTACAAGGTTTACATGGACACACAGACGGACGGACGGACGGACATCGCTAAATAGACTCAAAAAGTAATTCTGAGTCGATCGGTACAATAACAGATGGGTCTAGGTAAAATATTTTTAGTAGTTACTAACAGCAGCACACAGTCGTTATATCCAAACCACATAGTGTTCATCTGTGTGTCTATGTAAACCTTGTAATTAAACTACAGGTCGCAAATATGAATATATTTTGATTAAATTTAGCATCTATCGGCCATAGGACGAACGCTATTGAAATTGGTGAAAATCGGTCAATGTTCAGACGTAGTCCTCATACAAAAAATGACCCCTATGAGATCGACTTAAATTGCCATAATATCGATATTGGCCAAATTCGGTTTGTGTATATTTATTACATCCATTTATCAGTAGTCCAAGATTAAACGTTATAGGAAAATTCTTTGTCATAACTCCCATATGAAGGCGATTCCCGACCTCCACTTAAATCTATCAAAAAACAATAATATGGCACAGATTTTTCTCAAATTTGTATTGTTTGTGTTCGTGCATAAAATAAGTGACCTTAATAAATATGGTTAGAATCGGTCCATTTTTCGACCTAGCCCCCATATAAATATAACATCCAATATGAACTTTTTCATATCCGAAAGCAAAAAAAAAAAAAAAATCAATAACAATATATCTAGTTAGAAGGATCTAAGAGATAGGGTCTCTAAACGTATAGTCGGTTTAGACCGACTATAATATTCTTACTTGTTTTGCCTAGATCTGTCAAATTTTCCACCAAAAAATTTTTAAAATTGTATAGTTTCAGAACAAAAGTTTTGAAAATAAAACATAAACATAAAACATAATTACCATAGATGACCAAGAATTTTTTCTAGAGCTACAGTTCAAAACGATTCGACTCGTTTGTATCTTCATAGCAAGTTAAATCCTTTAAAAGCTACAGATCATTTCCTGGAGCACAAATTGTTACAGCAAATATACAAACATGTTGAATTAATTTCTAAATAAGTAAATCTTCAAACAATAAATGGCTTTAGCCATCTATCCAGCCCAATGAAGACCTCTAGGTGTTCTAAAATATATTCCTTTTTTGGTTATACCTCCTAAAAATATTATTGCGATTTTAAGCAGCTCTTTGTAGTTAGCTCTTGTAGTTAGTTAAAATTCGTCTTATTAATTGTGCTCCAGGCTTGCTTAAATCTTTTAAATATTAATGTTTCAAGACAGGGTTGAGGAACCAAGTGTCTGCCGAAATAGAGTTTCAAGCATTATTTCCATGACTTGTTGATGGCATGCCAAAATATATCTTTATCCATCTTTTGTTCCAGTAAAATTCATACACCATTTCTTCGTCGAGTATTTGTGGCCATTGTGTCAAAACTCATGTATTTGATTTTTTCGTTTAGATCTCATTCTAACAAAAACCGCCATTCCAGTGGATAATTTTTGCCAGAATAGAAAGACAATCTACGGTTCCACTTCCGCTTATATCTTCTATAATTTTTCCATCTCAGTGAATAGTGAGTGGAAAGTTAGGTCTAAACTTACTTTTCAAGGACTTTGCCATCCTTTTACGAAATTCAATTTGTTGTCGGCGAATATAAGAAGTGCATATTACATTTTGAACTATCACCATCAATTTGTTTAACTGTCTGTGTCAAAAAATTTTAAAAATTTAAAAATTTTATTTTTACTTCTCATTCCATTTTGCTTTTCAGCTGGTTCAGAAGTATTCAAAATGTATAGAGTTTGTTCATCGTAACTTGACGAAGACGATAGTTGAATTCAACTGCGTTTATAAATATAATCAATAGTTTTTTTTCTCATGTTGTAACATTTTTTTGGCAAATCTTTTTTATATGAGACTATTCTTCATATTTCGCCGTCATTCTAGAAAGTGGTGAGTCTACATTGCCTATTTTACCATGCCGACTTAACTCTCGTTGAGGTAACAAAAAAGAAAACTGTCTTATTGAAAGGTGATGACGCCCCTTTTCTATCATTATAAATCAATTAAATTAGCTTCTTCCATAATTTCCTTTTCTGTACTTTTCTCTTAACATATGTGGAGGTGGCGTGAATATATCAATGGCGTGATGGATATGGCTTATGACAATGGTGTTCCAAAATCGAGCCGTACTTAATTCCAAAGAATTTTAATAGAACTGTTTACTTAAAGATAACTGTTTTAAGAAAACACTTAGGGCCGTATGCAAAAAAATTAAAGTGTACTTCAAGTAGGCTTTATTGTATGTTTTTCATACAAAATTGTTGATAAAGTCTAATTAAAGTACACTTTAATTTTTTTGTATACGGCCCATAATTTATAATGCGGAGGGGGCAGTTTGCATTTTTGCTAGACCAAAACATGGGTCGATTCTAATTAATTTTGTTAGGGGTTATCTTTGGGATATAAAAAGCAATGGTACTTAATTTCGTGCAATTATTTGAAACTCGCAATGGCAAAATTTTAAATTAACAAGCAGACGGACGGATGGACAAGAATGAGAAAGTCAACTAAGAAAATGATTCTCAAAATAATCTTAATCAACATTGGTGTGCGTAAAAAAATTATTTAAAATTTTTTTTAATACCTCCACAAGTGGAGATAATGTGACAGTTTTTCTACAAATACCAAACTTTAAGACCCGGTATCGACCCCTAAACTTTAATGAAAAATTTAAAAATTAACCTTCATCTACTCCTCAAAAGAACTTACGTTGACTCCCCTCATGTGTCAATTTTGATACATATGGGAATTCAGTACATTTTTGTTAAAATTTTCAAAATTGATGTTGGCAAAGCATATTTTATTAAAACTTTATTAAGTTTACAAATTAATGAAAGTAATATATATTTCTATTGGCATTATTTAAATTTATGTAAGGAAAAAATTGGCATTTCATAGTAGCTTTTCTTCAATACACTTTACACAAACGTTTCGATTGTGTTCCTTCTTACAGGCTGATTTTGCACAGAAGCAACAAATATTTCCATATAAGTTATTTTTGCTGTCAGAGTTACTCTCATAGCAAAGATGACACCGTGCTCTACCTTTTATTAGTGGTGGGATGCTCTTTGCTCTTTTTGGTGGATTTTGACATGTTG
Organism: Cordilura impudica; assembly: GCA_963682025.1. Taxonomy (NCBI): domain Eukaryota; kingdom Metazoa; phylum Arthropoda; class Insecta; order Diptera; family Scathophagidae; genus Cordilura; species Cordilura impudica. Next base: position 43,377,988 of record OY821519.1, on the reverse strand, counting down.
ATGTTGAAGGAACATCTGCAGAAATATTTAAATGCAAACTCGATGATGATGCAGATCTTGGTGTATTTTTTCTAGCTGCTATGTATGGTTTCCCAAGTGATAATCCAAGCTCACGGAGAAAATTTCTTCTTATTGTGGTTTTTTGAGTTGTTTGCCAATTTGTATGAATTTCTTTGAATATTATTAGCGCGTTCAAGGCGGAAATGTCGATCATATTTGAAAATACCGCCACCGGCCATCTATTAGTTTTTCGTTTGCAACTATAGCATGATAGCATCTTATCAACAGTGTCCACACCGCCTATATTGTACAAAAAATACAAAAGTTGAATGAACTGTAATGTATTCGCAAGAATTTTATTTGAACAAACCTTTTGTTTTGTTATAGTACTCTATAATTGATGGAAGCTTTTTTACCCCAGATACAATTTAGACTTATGAAGTGTGCTCTGCAGTATAGTGCACTTATTTTTTCTACCGATGTATGAAACAAGGGCTGTATTGCCAGTGTATGCAAATGTTGATTGGTATAAGGGAAGTTTCTTACATTGGAGAAGTTTTCGTGGAATGCTTCTTTTGTTTTTCGCATGGTTCCTACCATTGTTACCCCTTTAGACAACAATTTTTGACCAAGGTCATACGAAGAAAAAAAATTGTCCATGGTAACATTATGTCCTTTCAAGCCCTCAACGAGGTCCAAGACACCTTGTCTTTGTTCCCGTGCACTGGCATCACTTGGCTTTCCCAAGTAAGGCTGTATTTTCCAGACATAACAAGTGTCAGAACAAACGCACAACCAAAATTTTATGCCATATTTTACCGGTTTTGACGGCATATATTGACGAAATTTACATCTTCCCCGAAAACCAAGTAACTGCTCGTCAACTGTTACACACTCGTGTGGGTTATAATAGTTTCCCAATAAATCAGCCCACTTTTCGAATACTTCGCGTATCGGTGCAAACTTGTCTGACGACCGTTGCTGTCTTCTACCAATGGCATCATCAAATCGAATGACTTGGTTTACATATTCAAAAGTTTTTTTTGACATTATTGCTCTGAACACTGGGCGACCATATTCACCATCATGTTTCATTTTTTGATCTAAAATACAAGACAAAACAATAAATTTATTTGTAACAAATAGCACATATAACTTGCCTGTAATCGCCTGCCAATATCAAAAGACCAATGTATGCCTGGAATAGATTTGAGTCGATTTTTGTACAGTCTTCTCCATACTTAGCACGAGCAAATGCATTAGAATGACTCAAAATTAAATTTTCGATATGCGGAGGAAAAAACAGTAAAAACGCGTCTTTTATGTCACCAACACGAACTTTTGCATATCTTGTAGTCCCAGGGGGAAGGGAAATAATATTCTCATTACGAAATCTTGCACTTTGAGATTGAATTGGTTCTGGCTGCCACACAATGCCATCTTTTGAAACAAACATTGGAACAATATTTTCACTGGCATACTCATGTTCGTTTATTTGACTTGAATCACTATCACTATGTAGGGAATATAAATTATCTTCAGGATCAGGAATTTCATTCTCGGGTTCGTATTCTTCATCACTGCTACAAGAAAAATTAACACTTCCATCACTTGCATTTAGCAATTCTTCAATTTCTTCATTTGACATATATCGCGAAGTAGACATTTTTATTTATTAGATTGTTTTACAAGCACCAGTTCTACGGTTCTTCTTCTTATTTTACGGAAAGATGCGCTGTAAATGTCAGCTTTACCGCCGAAAAGACCAAACATGTGTGGTATTGCCATATGTGTCAAAAACGACACATGAGGGTAACCAACGTAACTTTTTGAATAAAATCTCCTAAAACACTTTTTTTTTATAATGTGAAACACTTTTAATGTGGAAAATAACGGGAAAAACAAAGTCAAAGAAACTTGAAGGATTTTCATAGATAGTTAAAAAAATAAACTAAAAAAAAATCTCTCTTGTGTCGTTTTTGACACAAGGAGCATATAAAGGTTAAGAAAAAAATATGCTGTATTCAAGGTGGCCCATTAGAAATTCTAAAAATAAAAAAATTGACTTTATTTTAGAATAATCTGACCCATAACAACAAAGTTTTTACTAAAACTTTTTCTTTCCTTATGCATATGAATTTTTAAATCTCTCCGTGACTGTACGTGACTTTGCGTGACTATTTAGAAGTTAATATTTGGTCACAACAAGTCTATGGACAAAGTTTCAGATCGATCGGATGAGAGGAAATGGGCTTTAAATCACTCCGTGACTGTGCGTAACTATGTGTGACTATGTATGACTGTGTGTGACTATCTTAAAATTAATCTTTGGCCACAACTAGTCTATGGACAAAGTTTCAGATCGATGGGATGAGGGGAAGTGAGGTTTTAATCTCTCCGTGACTGTGCGTGACGACGCGTTACTGCGCGTGAATTTGTCAAAGTTAATCTTTTTTCACAGCAAGTCTATCGACCAAGTTTCAGATCGATCGGATAAGTGGGGTTTAAATCACTCCGTAATTGTGCGTGACTATGTCGAAGTTAATCTTTCTTTATAGCAAGAATATCGACCAAGTTTCAGATTGATTAGATCAGGGGATATCCGTTTGAAATCTCTCTGTGACTGTGCGTGACCAAGCTGTGCGTGGCTAAGTCAAAGTTAATCTTTTTTCACAGCAAGTGTATGGACCAAGTTTCAGATGGATCGGATGAGGGGAAATGATTTAGATCACTCCGTGAGTGTGCGTGAATATGCGTGACTGTGCGTGACTTTCCCAAAATTAATCTGTAGTCACAACAAGACTATGGGCCAAGTTTCAGGTCAATTCGATAAGGGGGAATGGGGTTGAACCATGACAGACAGACAGACAGAGAGTATGAGTTAAAGAAAGAGTTAAAAAAAAACGACTTCGCATCTTAATTTTCAGCTGTACAAATAATCTTCCGCCGTTTGACAAAAGATCGCGCCACCAGTAAGTTATATTAAAACATTCAGATGTAAAACGTCCTTATCATCAGGGGCCTAATTTTCGCAGTCGTGATCGAAATAATTCCGTAGCGAAAATTATTTCGATAATTTATTCTAAAATTGGAAAAATTCTGGGTTAATTTTCTTTTTGTTATTTTTGACCTAAAATTTGACGTCCTATTTAGACATATTGCAGTTAACACTGAAATTAATATGCAATTTTTGATTTTATTTTCAATGGTGCGTGGCAGAGCAGAAGAAAGCATATATTTCTAAAAATTCATAGCTACACTGTATTCTTAATCGGACCGGATTCTCGCATTTCAGCCTTAATCAGCGATTGAATTCACTCGTTAGGAATCATTCGTTATCGTATAAGAAAATCCAAAAGTAACAAGTAAGAAAATTATAGTCGGTCTAGACCGACTATACGATACCCTATACCATGCGCTTAGAGACCCTATCTCTCAGGCCCAACTAACTGGATATAGCATATAAGCATAAACCAAATTTGAGTGGGATTTTTATAAATTTTTTTGGCTGCAGATATGAAAAAGTTCATATCGGATGCTATATCTATATGGGGACTAAGCCCCAAAATGGACCGATCCTGACCATGTTTGGTAAAGTCTCTTGTATTTTGCAAAAATATATACAAACAAAATTTGAGATGAATCATTGCAAAATTTTTCTTTTTTGATATATTTAAGTGAAGATCGGGAAGCAACTCTATATGGGGCCTATGACTAAGAGTTGTCCAATAGGGATCTTTTTTGGACTACTAATTAATGGATATAATAAACACATACAAACCCAATTTGACTAAGATCTATATGATAATTTGGATCTTATGGCAATTTATGTCGATTTCATAGGGGTCATTTGTATGGGTGTTAGGTCTGAACATAAACCGATTCTCACCAATTTCAATAGCGTTCATCCTATGGCCGATGAAAGCTTATATACCAAATTTAATCGAAATATATTTATATTTGCGACCTGCAGTTTGATTACAAGCTTTACATGGACACACAGACGGACGGACGGACGGACATCGTTAAATCGAATCAGATAGTGATTCTGATTCGATCGGTATAACAAAAGATGGGTCTAGGTCAAATATTTTTGGTTGTTACAAACAGCAGCACAAAGTCATTATACCCAAATCACATAGTGGTATAGGGTATAAACACAATTCGCTTACGATTGCGAAAATAAGGCCCCACGCTGGACATCTGTTAACAACATAACCTTAAGCAGTTAGCGAGTTTCGTTATCAAAATCATATTTTTTTTTCTTCAAAAATGTCGAGCTTTGAGCCGAATAAATGTTACTGTCAGAAACTATTTTTGACTTTTTTGATTTACTTCTGCAATTTGAAGAAATCTGCAGCTGTTTGTCGAAGCTTATGGCCTCACGTGAGAGGTATCAACATTTTAAGAACGGTGAAAGTATATAAAGCCGCGGAATTAGAAGTATTATTGGATCAAAATTTATGCTAAATGCAAAAAAAAAAGTTGTACTTACATTAGTTGTGACTCAACAAGTATTTACACATATGTTTAAATCATTGGGAATGATTCAAAAACATGGAAATAGGGCTTTATATGAACTCACGATGAGAAACGTTGAATGCCGATTTTTCATATGTGAAATGCTGCTTACCAGGCATAAACAGAAAGGATTTCCGTACGATCAGTGGTGATGAGAAATGGATCCACTATGATAACCCAAAAAGGAAGAAACCATGAGGGACCACCAAAACTGACCGTGCTTCAACATCTATACCTAAGCCAAATATTTATCGGAAAAACTCAGGTTGTGTATTTGGTGGAATCAGCTTAGAGTCGTGTACTATGAGTTGCACAAATCGAATGAATGAATGAATAATGAGATTGAGTCGAACTTGCAAGGAGGAACATTCCTAATAGTTCTCCATACACAGCCAAGTTATTCTCCTGCATGATAATGCAAATTGGGAAAAATATCTCTTTAAAAGTATGCTTAATTTTCAATAGTCAACCCTCTTAGAAACATAATTAATATTGAAAACTGGGCTTTTTGTTAATTTTTAGTATATTTTTTTCTTTGCTAACAAATTATGTGTAAGCCTTAAAATACCTTTATCTAATGGTGAAGAATAGTAATTTCGCACATAAAAAATTCACTTCTTTCATTCTACGTACTTACATAAATATTTATGTATAATTGTTAATACTTACATTCTATTCAAACTTGGTAAGTTGGCAAATGTATCTGGATCAATTTGCCAAATATCATTGTTTTCCAGGAATCTATTAAAAAGAAAATAAAAGAAAATGTAAAAGCCACGACAGCGTGTAAAAACAATGAACAATGAAAAATCAACACAATTGAAAACGTGCTGTTAATAGAAACTTTTGTGATTCCATTGCATTCCACTTGCATTTTATTATATAATCTTTGGTTCCATTTCATTGTATTAATATGCTTAATTTTACATTTTCTGGTACTTACATGCTTTTCAATTGCTTCAACTGTTGAAAGATATTCTTGGGCAAACGACTAATGCGATTATTGTTCAAATATAAAAACCGCAAAGATACTAAACCATCAAATGCTCCTTCCTGCAGATAGGAAATCCCATTTTCATTTAGAAACAATGTTGTCATCTGTGTTAATCCTTCGAATGCATTGGCTGGTATCTCTTCAAAATGATTGAAACGTAGGTCACTAGAAGAAAAAAAATGTAAATGAAATAAGTCGCAATTGACGGAGTTAATACAAATCACTCACTACGGAAACTATTGATAAAATCAAATATGTACATATATATATATATATATATATATGTTCCTCTAACTCCCACTGGAGCATAGGGCGCCAAAAATATGTACATAAGTATTATAAATAGTAAGACGCCTGCTTTTTACTATTTTTTATATTTTATATATTTTTAAGTTAAGTATTTAACATACTACAACAATCTACAACAGCCGTTCTGGGAGGTCAACAATTTGAAGTCAGACAGAAAGTACTAAACCAGTAGAGTAAAACCTCCAAAAGGTTTATTGTTCTCAGGCCACTTGTATTTTTGCCCTATCTCAGGCCTGTTGTATTTTTGCCCTATCTTAAAGTTTGTTTGCTTTGTTTTTCAGCTATAACAAGATATGTTTTTAGATTAACAGATTAAAAAATTAACAGATTTTTTGTAGGTTTTCGTAATATAACTGCAACTCAGAATAAGGGTCAGCTCTGAACTAGCACCACGAAGCTAGTTTCGTGGTAATGGCTCGATATTTAAAAAATCTCAAGACTTAGAAAATCTTGCTCTTAACTGCATTTGTATAAAAAAGTAATAAAAAAAAATATCAATATAAATATAAATAATCTTGTTTCACTACATTTGAAAATATAATTTTTATATATTTTCTCGAAATATCCTGAAAACAAATTTCCTATTTGAAAAACATAAAACATATCTGTAACCACTAACTTAAAAGAGCATTTAACCTACATTTGGCTTATAATAAATTTCAAATAGAACAACTGAAAGGCATCTTTGTTTTTTACATTATTTTTTTTTCAACTAAAAAAATTCTTTAAAAACCATCTTACATCAATAACGAACAATGAATTCATACATCAACTACTTCTATAATACATTCACACATAAACAAGAACCAACACTCACTCATACGCTCCCTCTTTTATATTTTCCATTACGAATACATACGTACCATTCAGTACGAGTACTTACAACAAACAGCTGCAAATACTTACTGTAGTTGTGCTCCGTTGTGTGTGGGCTTAACCATTATTTGCCACAGGTTACATTTCCTACATTTTATTTGTGTGAGTGAGTTAAAAGAAAGTTCTCTTAGCTGTGTACATATGTTTCTTAAATGCCTGTTAACGAAATTCTTTTATGTGTGTTTGCAGAACGCGATTTTTTTTGTATCATCATCAACATTGTCGACATTAAAAATACGATTTATGTCTGTTGATGCATGTTTAAATTCACTTTTATTATATTTTTAACACAGATAAATACAAAAACACTCCCATATTTACGTATTTATAGTACATAGATCAGCTTAATGATAGCCAAGTGTGTACTTACAAATGTATTTTTTTGTTCAAATATTCGTAAAAATTGTGTAGTGTATAGTTTGGTGTAAACATAGAAATAGTAAAATTTATTAAAGTTTGAAAAGTCAAAGCAAAAATATCGTGAAAATTTAATTTTTTTAAAGTAAGGTTATATAACGATCAGTACATAATACCAGATCGAGACCGTTTTTCATAATTATGCTTTATGTGGCTGTTGTTCAAGAAAAGGTACTTTTAAAGAAAATGTACTTTTATGCAAAACTTAATCTTATTTTAAAATATACTGTTTAAGAAAAGGTGCTATATTAGAAAATGTACTTTTTTAGAAAAGGTTCTTCTATAAAAGAGGTAAATTTTTAAGAAAAAGTATTTTTTTAGGAAAAAGCTACTTATTTAGAAAATCTACTTTTTTCAGAAAGTTTATTCTCTAGGAAAAGTTATTTTTTTTTTAAGAAAATGAATTTTACACAAACTGTATATTTTCCAGAACAAATACATTTTTTTAGAAAAAGTGCTTTTTTCTGACAAGTAACTTTTGATTAGAAAAGTTATAAATATTAAATAATAAAGTCACTTTTAAGAAAATGTACTTTTTAAGAAAAAGTACTTTTAAGAAAAGGTACTTTTACACAAAATAAATTTAAAAAAAATTTATTTTTTAAGAAAAGGTACTTCTTAAGAAAGGGTACTTTTTAAAAAAATTTACTTTGTTCAGAAAAAAGTACTATTAAAGAAAGTTTACTTTTTTAAAGAATATCAAATTTTTAAGAAAATTTACTTTTGGAGAAAAATACTTCTTAAGAAAATCTACTTTGGAAGGAGAGGTAATGTTTTAAGAAGTAATTTTTAAGAAAATGTACTTTTTAAGAAAAAGCACTATCTAAATAAAGGTAATTTCACGAAAAGGTACTTTTTTAAAATAATAATGTACTTCTTTAGAAAGGGTTATTTATAAGAAAATTTACTTTTTTTCAGAAACAAGATATTTTTTAAGTAAATCTACTTTTTGCCGAACAGTTTCTTTTCGAAGAAAAGGTACTTTAAAAAAAAAGTTATTTTTTAAGAAAATTTACTTTTGGAGAAAAAGTACTTTTTAAGAAAATGTACTTTTTAAGGAAAGATGCTTTGTGCAGAAAAGGTACTTTTTAAAGAAGGGCACTTTCACAGAAAAAGTACTTTTTTAAGTAAATTTAAGAAAATTTACTTTTTAAGAAAATTTACTTTTTTTTAGAAAAAAAACTTTTCAAGAAAATATACTTTTTAAGAAAAGTTACTTTTTTCTGAAAAGTTTCTTTTTTAAGAAAAAATACTATTTAGGAAAAGTTACTTTTTTATAAAGTTTACTTTTGGGGAAAAAGTGGTTTTGAGGTAATGGCACTTTGTTTAGAAAAGGTACTTTTTTAAAAATGTACTTTTTTCAGAAAAGGTTTTTTTTAAAGCAAAGGCACTATTTGAGTAAATGTACTTTTTAAGGAAAGGTGCTTTGTGCAGAAAATGTACTTTTTAAAAGAAAGGTACTTTCACAGAAAAAGTACTTTTTTAAGAAAATTTACTTTTCAAAGAAGTTTCTTCTTTAGAAAAAAAACTTTTTAAGAAAAGTTACCTTTTTTCTGAAAAGTTTCTTTTTTAACAAAAATTACTATTTAGGAAAAGTTACTTTTTAATAAAATTTACTTTTGGGGAAAAAATGCTTTTGAAAGAAAGGTACTTTGTTTAGAAAATGTACTTTTTAAAAAATGGTACCTTTTAAAAATCTACTTTTTTTAGAAAAGGTTTATAAAAAACTTTTTAAGAAAATGTACTTTTTTATAAAAAAAAACTTTTCAAGAAAATATACTTTTTAAGTAAATCTAATTAAGGAAAGGTGCTTTTTGCAGAAAAGGTACTTTTTAAAAAAGGTAAAGTAAATTTGCTTTTCAAAAAAGTTCTTTAAAAAAAAAACTTTTTAAGAAAATTTATTTTTTTTATAAAAAAAAAACTTTTCAAGAAAATATACTTTTTAAGTAAATCTATTTTTTTCAGAAAAGTTTCCTTTTTAAGAAAAGTTACTATTTAGGAAATGTTAGGTACTTTTTAAGAAAATTTACTTTTAAAGAAAGTGTACTTTGTTCAGAAGAGGTACTTTAAAAAAAGGTACTTTTTTAAATAAGGGTTTTTAAAGCAAAGGTACTTTTTAAGAAAACGTACTTTTTACGAGAAGGTACTTTTTAAGAAAACATACTTTTTACGAAAAGGTACTTTTTCAAAAAGGTAAGAAAAAGTACATTTTTAGGAAAAATTTTTTTAGTAAAAGGTTTTTTGAAGAAAATTTGCTTGTTAAGAAACTTTTTTTTTTTTTTAAGAAAAGTTACTTTCAAATAAAGTACTTCTTAAAAAGTGGTAGTTTAAAAAAAAGTACTTTTTAAGAAAAGGAAATTTTAAAGAAAATATAATTTTTAAGAAAAGGTCTTATTAAGGAAAGGCTTTTGTTTAAGAATAGGTTTCTATTAAGAAAAGGTACTTATTAAGAAACTGTACTTTTAGAAAAAGTACTTTTAGCAGAAGAGCTAAATTTTTAAGAAAAGTTTTTTTTTTAAATTTACTTTTTTTCTACTTCTGCTGTTTCAGAAAGGGTACTTTTTTTAGCAAGTGCTCTTTTAAGAAAATATGATTATTAAGAAAATAAACTTTTTAAAAAAAATCTACGTTTTTAAGAAAATTTTCGTTTTTAATAAAACCTACTTTTTAAAGAAAATCTACTTTTTCCAGAGAGGATACTTTTTAAGATAAGCTATATTTCAGGAAAATCTAATTTTTTTAAGAAAATGTACTTTTTGTGAAAGGGTGCTTTTTTAAGAAAAGGTACTTTTAAAAGATAAGGTACTTTTTTTAAAGAAAATTTACTTTGTGTGATGGCTTTTGTTTGGCATGAGGTCATGAAGTTAAAAATTAACAAACAACACAAATGTTTTAATTTTTAATTTTATTATATTTTCAATATTTCGAACAGCTTCGCTGTTCATCTTCAGGAAAATAATTGATAGCTCTGTAATTACAGCGTGGAGTTGGCTGCGTTCTATTTTCAACTTTCAGTTGAAAGTGTGTTGTTTGTTAATTTTTAACTTCATGACCTCATGCCAAACAAAAGCCATCACACAACAACAATAAAGGTCAACAATAATTCTTTTTAACAAAATTTACTTTTTTAAGAAAATTCACTTTTTAAGAAAAAGTACTGTTTTAAGAAAAAGTAGGGAGGGACCTTGTACTGAAATTACAAGAAATCATTAAGACATAAACTTTATTTTGGCTTCTTTTTAGCTGTTTTATTGTTTGAACACATTTTAAACGAGTTCTTCGAATTTAACATTTGTTTTATTACCTTCTAATACTAATCTCTATTTGTAGATATACGCGGATGTTCAAGCTAGAACACAAGTAGGCAACGAAAAGGGTATAAATGCGGTTATAGTAAAAATTAATTATGTTAGTATAAAAAAAAAATATTTTAATTTATTTATCAACACTTTAATTAATAAACAATAATAAAATAACAAAACAAAAATTTTAAAATGTCTTTTTCAAAGAAAATGTCATATCAACAAAAATAGGTCCCTACGGACCTTATCATGCGTTTAAGGGTACAGAAGAGTTGCTAGACGGAGAGTTAAGAAAAGGCACTCTGTAAGTAAAAGTGCTTCTTACAGACAATATACTTTAAAAAAATGTACTTTTTTAAGAAAATTTACTTGCTTAACATCAGGCACTCTTTAAAAAAGGTGCTTTTTACGGACAATATACTTTTTTTTTTTGAAATTTACTTCTTTAATAAAATGTACTTTTTAAGAAAAAGGGCTTTTGTAAGAAAAGGTTATTTTTCAGAAAATATACTTGTAAAAGAAGGCATCTTTTAAGAAAAGGTTCTTTTTTAAGAAAAGGAACTTTTTAAGAAAATTAAGTTTATTGAAAAAAAATTTTTTTTTAAGAGAATATACTTTGTGAAGGAAATTAGTTTTTTTTTTTAAATTTACTTTTTGAAGAAAATGTAGTTTTTTTCTTTAGAAGAAGTCACTGATTTAGGGGAACTTACATTCCAATTTTCAAGTTCGTAGCTGAATGATATTAAGTCTCAGACACATATCAGTCAGTGAGTTAGTCAGAGATAAGCGTTACTATACATAATTGAAATTTTATTGAATATATCGAGTGTTTATATTCAAAAAGTGCTATCTGCAATTTAAACTATAATTTATGTTTGATTTTAAACTATTCTCTAAGATAACTGTTATCTATAATAATGATTTTGATTTTCAACATCAATAGTAGGATTAATTCATAATAGATTTTCTACTAAACTGATGAATACTTCTAGATTTAATGAATAAATTGATTTTCCTCGCTCTCCTCAAAAATATCGTTAAAGAGGATAGCGTTTTTTGAATAGAAACCCTCGATATATAAAAGAAAATATTATCTTCTATTGTACGTATAAATACACAATTTAAATACATAACTTCAATTGTGTATTGAGGTTAAGACATCAGGGAAATACATGCTTCTTGCACTTACAATCCGCTTAACGGTGTTTAAAGTAATAAATATGTGTTTGTTAGCAATCTCGTTTAGTTGTAGGATTTTAGTTTGAAGACAAAATTAGTGTTCAGTAAGCATTCAAAGAGCAGCTTACAAGTGCTCATAGTAATTAATATCAATTATTATTGGTACACATTATTGAACTTTAATTAGGAGTTCTGGTTAATTGGATAAATTATGAGCTTAAATTATTTCTGTTTCGTTATTGAAATAAAAAAAAAAAAACACCACATAATCAATCTTTAATTTTTTTGTAATGAGAAATAAATATTTCCAAAAATTTTGAGATAATTTTCCTAGAAATATATGAATATTTTTTATATTAGGATGATGTTTTATCGGAAAATCTGTTTTTAGTTTAATGGTATGAAATTAATGATTTTTCTAATTAGTAATATTCTATTCAATCATTATTACTTATATATACAAAATTAACATCTGATATATTGCGTTAAGTTGTGCACAAATTTTTATTTTATCTGATAATTTTTTTTTCCACCTTAAATATTTTTTCAATTAATAATACAATTTTTCAAATAAGAAACTAAATTTTTCACCTCAAAAATATATCTTCAACTCCGTTTAAAATTTTCTTAAAATAAATTATTAAAGAATTGTTAAGGGTGGCCCCTCACTATATGGAGGGGAAAAAAGTGTTCGAATTTAAAGTCTCAAATGTGAATAGCAAAAAAAAAAAAAAACTGAGAAATACAAAGTTTTGGGTCAATCAAAAAAAATTTAGAGGTGCCTCAACGCGACTGATAATTTAAAGTGTGTTTATATGGGGAAAATATGACTTTTTTCAGATTTTGCGAAAACTTCGTTCTATAGTTTAATTTTTTCAACAAGTTGTTACATGATTCGATTTCACTACTAAATTATCTCTTTAGAAAGCTATATAACTTAAAACTCGAGTAAAAACTCGTCAAGAAATAGCAAATGCCCCAGACCACTTTTGTGCCGAAAAAAATCAGGTCGTGAAATTTGAAGGAAATTTTTGCAACTTTAAGAAATTAATTAAAGCCATAATTTTTTTAGTCTCTATACCTATGAGCACTCCAGACATGAAGTATTGTTCTATTACAATGTTTTTAACCTATTGCGCAATGAGACCAAAAATGGAAATTTTTTTGATAAAATTTAAAAATTTTTTTTCAGTTTTAAAAAATTTTCTTAAACAAAATTTCAAAAAATGGATCCGGCACTTTAAAAATTTGTTAAATTAATGTTAGAGATTAACTGTGTGCATTTTTAATCTCTAACATATATTTAATAAAACTTTAAAGTGCCAGATTAATTTTTTGAAATTTTGTTTAAGAAAATTTTTTAAAACTGAAAAAGGAGTTTTCAAAATTTTATCAAAAAAAATTTCCATATTTGGTCTCATTGCGCAATAGGTTGACAACGTGGTAATAAAACAATAATTAATATCTGAGTACTTATAGTTATAGATACAAAAAAAATTATGGCTTTAATCAATTTGTTAAAGTTTAAGAAATGTTCATCACATTTCATGACCTAGAGTTTTTTTTTGACACAAAAGTGGTCTGGGGCATATGTTATTTCTTGGCGACTTTTTATTGCATTTTGAAGTTATATAGCTTTTTGGAATGATAATTTAGCACTGATATCGATTCATATAACAGCTAGTCGAAAAAATTAAACCATAGAACGAGAAAAGTCAAATTTTGCCCATGTAAACAGACTTGAAACTTTCACCTCTAAATTTTTTTTGATTGACCCAAAACTTTATATTTCTCAGTTTTTTTTTTTTGCTATCGAATATTTCTAGGGGGGGTGAGACCGAGAATTTGAAAATTTTTTTTATTAAGGGCCACCCTAGTGTACCTATTATACCACTAATCAGTAGACGAAAAATATACCTTGTAGTATCCATTTTAATCATAGTTCCCATATAAATCTGCTTCCCGAACTATCAAAAAACAAAAATATTGCATAAATAATTTTGAGAAAAGTAATGGATTCTACTTAATACGGTCATGATCGGTCCATTTTTTGTCCTAGTCCCCATATAAAAATAACATTAGATATGAACTTTTTCATATCTATACGCAGAGCCCAGCACTCGATTTTCGAGTGCAAATTCTAGGAAATTTTATTTTATCATTAAATTTTTTTCTTTCAATGTTTTTTTAATCTATATATGTGACATTCTCCGAGTAAAGGTAGGTCCTTTTGTGTGTGAACATTAAGTTTTGAGAAAAAAACACATTTAAAGTTTCTACACCCTTTTAGGTACCAGAATCCACCGTTTTTGACACACTAGGTCCCTTTTCTCGGAGAAGGTGACATATATTACTAGCAGTAACCCAAGCGCTTGGCTACACCCATAGTAGCGAAATAAAAACTGGGAATACATTTTGCAGAAAACTATTTTATTTATATTTAGCGATTTTTGATTTTGAGGTTTTTTGTTTTTTGCGATTTTGGTTATTTGCGATCTTTGGTTTTGACGATTTTTGATTTAGCTAATTTTTGTTATTTGCGTTTTTGATTTTGGAGATTTTTGTTTTTTGCGATATTACATTTTGGCGATTTTTGATATTCGCGATTTTCGGGTTTGCCGAATTTTGATTTTGGCGTTTTCTGCTTTTTGCGATTTTTGTTATTCACGATTTTCGGTTTTGGCGATTGTTATTATTCGCGAGTTTCGGTTTTGGCGATTTTTGTTTTCTGCGATTTTTGATTTTGGTTTTACCGATTGAAGTATTTAGCAAATTTCGGTTTTTTGGTTTTACCTATTTTTGATTTTGCCTATTTTTGACTTCAGCGTTTTTTGTTTTTTTTTTACGATTTTTGATTTTGGCGATTTTCGTTATTCGCGATTTTCGTTTTTTAGCGATTTTTGATTTTGGCGATTTTGTTTTTTACGATTTTTGTTATTAGCAATTTTCGGTTCAGGCAATTTTTGTGTTTGTCGATTTTTGTTTTTTACTATTTTTGTTATTCGCAATTTTTGGATTTGGCGATTTTAGTTGTTCGCGATTTTCAGTTTTGGCGATTTTTGTTATTCGCGATTTTCGGTTTTTGGCGATTTTTGAGTTTGGCGGATTTTAAGCGATTTTTGATTTTGGCGTTTTTTAATTTTGGCGATTTTTGTTTTTCGCCATTTTCGGTTTTGCTGATTTTTGGTTTTTGGCGTATTTTATTTTTTGTGATTTTTGTTATTCGCGATTTTCGGTTTTGGCGATTTTCGGTTTGGTGATTTTTGATTTGAGCGATTTTTGTTTTCTGCATTTTTGATTTTGGCGATTTTTGTTTTGTGCGATTTTTGATTTTGGCGATTTTTGATTTCGGTGATTTTTGATTTTGGTGATTTTTGATTTTGATGATTTTTGATTTTGGCGATGTTTGGCTTAGCGATTTTTGTTTATTGCGATTTTTGATTTTGGCTATTTTTTAATTTGGCGATTCCGCCCATATTTTCCACATATTTTTCAAGACTGCCCTTTTTTAGTACTTCATATTTTTTTGTATAGGAGGTGCCACGCTCGTTAGTCCGATCTCGCCAATTTTTGGGCAACACCTTAATAACTTATGAACTCCGACAAAGTCCCAAGGCTTTTTCTATTATAGTACCTGAGTTATATGATATTTAATATTTACTTTGTATGTGGGTGACACGCCCATTGGTCCGACCACGCACATTTTTCCGCAACTCTTCGAATTACTTTAGTATGTACATCTACATAGTTTCAGAACTCTTGCTGTCGTAGTACTCCAGATATTATATGTTAAAATTAGATATTAAAAATTCACTTTGTATGAGAGGTGCCACGCCCACTTAAAAAATCAAAAAAATATAGCCTATTTTCCCTTCCGGATAGGCAGTTATCTACTGTAAAAATTTCAAGACGATCGGTCCAGTGGTGTAGTCTCCTATAAACCACAAACAAACAGAAAAACAAACAAACATACACAACTCCTTTTTTATATAAAGGGGCCGCCAAATAACTTTTTTTTTTTGAAAATGCTATAAAAAAAACTACTGAATATTATCTCAAATTTCTTTTTTTATTTGAAAGTACAATCCTTCCGGTTAATAATGGAAAATAATTTCATTCAAATGGCTGCCTCGGCTGGCCATGCAGTAGCCTACTTGATCGGTCCAATTTTTAAGCACATTATCGATTGTGTGCAGCTGTATTTCACCAATGGCTTCACGAATATTGTCCTTTAAAGCGTCAATTGTCTCTGGCTTGTTGGCCTAACACTTATCTTTGAGGGCACACCACAAATAATAGTCCAACGGTGTCAAATCGCAGCTCCGAGGTGGCCAAACGACATCTGACCAAACGACGGCTGATAATGCGATCTTCAAAAACAGGGCGCAAAACATCGAGTGTAGCTTCGGCTGTGTGGCACGTAGCGCCGTCCTGTTGAAACCAAATGGCCCGATAACGATCGTCATTGACTGTAGCGGCCACTCCTTGCTCATTTTCGAAGAAAAATGGCCCAATTATGCCTCTGGACCAAAATCCGCACCAAACAGTGACTCGTTTTGGGTGTATCGGCTTTTCAATGTATGTTGCGGGTTTTCTGTGCCCCAAATGCGACAATTTTGCTTGTTTACATACCCGCCAAGATCAAAATGAGCTTCATCTGAAAAGATGATTTTTTTTTGGCAGGCCCACTTAGCGAAGCGAAAACGCATTGGATGGTCAGTTGGCTTCAACTCCTGAACCAATTGGACTTTGTATGGCGTCATACCAAGGTCTTTATGCAAAATTCGTCTCAATGATGCCTCCGAAATGTTCAATTCTTGAGAACGACGGTGAATTGATGTTGATGGCGCTTCACGCACACTTTCTGCCACAGCAGCAATATTCTCGGGTGTACGCACTGTTTTTGGCTTTTCACGCTTTGGTTTATCGATGAGGATGCCAGTTTCTTTCACTTTTTTCACAAGATAACGAACATACGGAGCTGACGGTGCTTCTCTCCTTCCAAAATCCGTACGCAATTTTCGCACATATTCTGCAACATTACCATGATTTTCAAAGTAATGTCGCAATATTTCCCAGCGTTGTTCAAGCGTATACACAACCATATTCGTTCAGCGGAAGAATAAAACTAATTATCTGTCAAATCAGACATGAGCTAAGTGTTACCATTCACGAAATAAGCACTAGTTGAAAAAAAAAAACGTTAGATGGCGGACCCTTTATAAGATATAAAAATTATGAATATGTAAATAGAGTTAATTTAATTGTGAAGTTTTAAATTAAATTCATTAAATTTCATGTGGAACACAGAAGATATAGAGCCTAAAGATATGCTAGTCAATTTTAGCCAATTCCTAAACACGTATGCAGCTTTGTATAGTTTTTTATTTGAAGCTTAAACATGTGTTTTATGTATGTGTTAGTAGCAACTTTAAATGATTTATACTTAAAAAATATATACCAGATGGTGCACATCTGTAAAGAAATACCTTTAATAGTATATTTTTGTCAAAATCGGTTGGTAACTGAGAGTTTAGGAGAAAAAATCGCCTTGCCTATTAACCATTTTAGATACCACAAAAATTTGGTTAATGCTTATTTTCTGTACCCAGTTATTGCCTCAGCAATAACTTGTTTAATTTCAAAGAGTTATACCTAAATATATTTTTTTCGTAAGTGATTCTTTTTAAATTTAGTTAATTTAATTTGAAAACAATGTGAAAAAAATTACTTTAAACAATTTTAATTTAGTTCATATTTTTTAACAAAATTGTTATTATTTTTTTAATTTTACTTACTAATCATAAAAATAAATATAAACTAAGAAAATAACATTTAAGGAAATAATTTTATAATATTATTGTTTCCCTTTGGCTGTTGCATCTACATATACACTTCCCACTTCAATGTAGAGATTCTTGCTTTGTGCATAAGTGTAAAATGAAATTTCAAAACAAATGATTTGTGGTTTTTAAACAAACATTTCTATTAATTGGATTCAACAATACTGTTTTTTTTATTTGTTTTTTGTTTCTCTTAACCACATATGAACAAACCCACATTTTATATAGTTAGAGTGGTAATGTACTTTTATACTAACACTACTCGACAAAACGAACATGTTCTGATATTAAAGCAACATTTGATATTCAAAATTGTATCATAAATTAAATTGCCCTTAAGAGATATCGCTTTATCTTTATGATTGATTTCTCTGTTTCTAAGAAAAAGTAAGAATTTCCTCGTAAGTGCCATAATTTGCTAATTGCATTTCTGCAAGGAGGTGGTGATATATTACAAGCCTTTCTGTATTATAGGCATTTCATTCCATAAATTGTACACACTCAATTTAATTGATATTCGTATTAATATATTTATATTGATTTTGCTACTACTTAATTATAAATAAATATGTTTATTTATTTCTAATTGACTTGAAGAATTTATATAGTAGATTAAGTAAATGTATTTTTAAATAAACAATTTAGTTGGCAGCATGTATATAAATACGTAAGTATTTATTTGAAATTTAATTGTTACCCGCATATACACATATATTCGGATAGTCTGAGGGAAAAACTAAAAACCTCAGAAAAATAGACTTCAAACCGGGCATAGATGGCATTTAAAATTCACAATTTTGACCTGTCATTTATTTTTTGAAAGATAACCTAATCAATACCCTTTAACAGAGATATCATTTATGAAAAATATATAATTAAAGCCTACCAGTGGATCGGTTTCCGATATCTGAAAATGTTCTGCAATGGACCACTTTAGCAATTGTAAAATTAAAAATAAAAAGTTTTAATTTTTTATTGAAAAGTCTTGTTTTGTAGAGGTACTTTTTTGTAAAAGGAAGTTTGGAAAATATATATGTTTTTTTTTAAAGTAGTTTTTTTAACCCCTTCACGACCAATGGGATATATATGTCCCATTTTTATTTCTTCTTATATTTTCCACATTTTCAAACCGATTTTTTAAGGTTGACTTGAGTCGACAGAGGACAGTCCTAACTTTCAGACCATATCAAAAAAGTTGCCACATGTATTCTCAGGAAATGAGACGGTGACCCCAAAGTCTGAAAAATTTTTTTTTAATCATTAATTCTGACGTTATTGGACCAAAAATATTAAAATTTTGATAACATGGACCAGTATTTATAGTTTTCAGAAACATTAAAATATTTGGAATCGGTTTATTATTCAGCAAAATTCAGTACGGCACATATATGTCTAATTGGTCGTCAATGGTAAAAAAGATGTTTTAGAGTTTTATATTAAACTAGCAGATTCCAGCCCTGGAAATTCGAGCGCAAATTCTAGGAAATTTTATTTTTTCATTAAATAAAGACCCTAAAAGTATGCTAATCAACTGTAGCCAATTCACAAATCAACGCAAAAAACAAACTCATTTTTATTACAAACACATTTACAAATTTAATAAACACACACATAGCATTGTAAAATTTTATGTATGTGTTAGTAGCAACTTTAAATGCAATTTACTCAAAATAAAGGACAAAATTTAAAAATCTGTAAATCTGCAAAACGGCTAGAAAGAAGTACCTTTCAAATAATATACGTTTGGTCAAAATCGGGATAAAACGGTAGAACAAAACATCAGTCACAAGAAATCGCCTAGCCTATTAATATTATAGATTAAAAAATTCATAATATTAAATCAACAATTTATTAAACTATAAATAAAAAGACTTAGAAAAAGGTTAATTCTAAATATCTCAAATATACAAAGTCAATGTTAATCTTCGAAGCAATTACGGTTTTTTGTGAAACAAAAAAGTTTTTTACAGAAGGAACATATTACGTTTTCCTGATTTTCCTTCCATTTTTAGTACAAACTAAAAAAATAGTAATCGATTCTCTGTGACCTATATTTAAAAATTTACAAAAAATACAAAACCAAACCTAGAGTTATATATGTAAAAAATAAGAACAAAAATCACTGACTTGCTTTGAGCGGAGTAAATTGGTTGCTCACTAATTTTGACTGTTGACGGCCGATGGGATATATGTATATGTCCCATGGATTTTTGCCTTGAAGGAATGGAAAAAAAATATCATTGGTAACACTTTTGTTTAGAAATGTTGGGTCGTTTAGTACGAATCCACAAAGAAAATGAAAAAATTTCCAGCAGCTTAGGTTCGGTCGTGAAAGGGTTAAGAGGTATTTTTTAAAGAAAGGTATTTTTCCAAAAAAATTATGTTTTCAAGAAAAGGTGCTTGTTAAAAAATATTTTTTTTTTCAGAAAAGGTACTTTTTAAGAAAAACCATTTTTTAACAGAAAGATATGTAATTTTACAACAAAATTTACTTTACAAAAAAGTGCTTTTAAGAAAAATTGACTTTTCAAAATATGTAGGTTTTATTTATTATTTTAAATTATCTTCTAATCCAATATTTCGACCAGCTTCGCTGATCATCCTCAGGGATATTTATATAAATGTTTACACTAAAAAATTAATTAAAGGAACGATATTTCATTATCGTAGTCATAATTGCACTAATTGCATAATTGCAGTGCAATTATGACTACGATAATGAAATATCGTTCCTTTAATTAATTTTTTAGTGTAAACATTTATATAAATATCCCTGAGGATGATCAGCGAAGCTGGTCGAAATATTGGATTAGAAGATAATTTAAAATAATAAATAAATTCAACAAAGACCTCGAGCTCGACTATTTATTCATTAAATTGTAATTTAGAAAGGTCGAAGGAATACAACATATTAATTTTAATATGTAGGTACTTTTTACAAAAAGGTATATTTTACAAAGAGGTAACTTTTACAAAGGTACTTTTGAAAGATACTTATGTATGTCAAACAACTACGTTTTACCGAAAGGTACTTTTTACAGAAAGGTACTTTTTACAAAAATGCATTTTTTACTTTTTAGAAATAAATACGTTTTACAGAAAGTTACTTTTTATACAAATGTACTTTTTACAGAAATGTACTTTTTACAAAAGGTACCTTTTACAAAGAAGCTCCTTTTACAAAGACGGTCTTTTTACAAAGACATACATTTTACAAAAAGGTACTACTAAAAAATTACTTTTACTTTTTTCAAAGAGCTATTTTTTACAAAAAGGTAAGGTACTTTTTACAAAAAGATACTTATTGCAAACAGCTACGCTTTACACAAAGGCACTTTTTACAGAAAGGTACTTTTTGCAAAAAGGTACTTTTTACGAAAATGCATTTTTTACAAAAATATACTTTTTGCAATTCGGTGCTTGTCAGTAAAAGGTACTTTTTTAAAAATGGTACTTTTTACAAAAAGATACTTTTTACAAAAAGTTGCTTTTTAAGGAAAGTTACTTTTTAGAAATAAATACGTTTTACAGAAAGGTACTTTTTACAGAAATGTACTTTTTACAAAAGATACGTTTTACAGCGATGTATGTTTTAAAAGAGGGTCTTTTTACGAAAACGTACATTTTACAAAAATGTAAATTTTACAAAGAGGTACCTTTTACAAAGGAACTTTTTACACAAAGGTACTTTTTTCCAGAAAGATACTTTTTACAAAACGATCCGGTACTTTTTACAGAAAGGTTATTTTTACAAATAGACAGGGACGTTTTACAAAAAGGTACTTTTTACGGAATGGTATCTTTCACAAAGAGGTAATTTTTACTAAAAGGTATATTTTACAAAAAAGTACTTTTTACAAATAGGTACTTTTTACAGAAAGATATTTTTTACAAATAGGTACTTTTTGCAAATAGGCATATTTTATGAAAGGTACTTTTTACAAAAAGATACTTATTACAAACAGCTACGTTTTAAAAAAGGCACTTTTTACAGAAAGCTACTTTCTACAAAAAGGTACATTTTATAAAAATGAATTTTTTACAAAAATATACTTTTTAGGAGAGATAATTTTTACAAATAAATACGTTTTACAGAAAGGTACGTTTTATAGGAATGTACTTTTTCCAAAAGGCACCTTTTACGATGGAGTATTTTTGACAAAAACGTATATATTACAAAAAAGATAAATTGTACAAAGAGGTGCCTTTTACAAAGGAACTTTTTACACAAAGGTACCTTTTCCCAGAAAGATACTTTTTACAAAGCGGTACTTTTTACAGAAAAGCAAATAGGTAGGGACGTTTTACAAAAAGGTACTTTTTACAAAAAGGTTCTTTTTACAAAAATGTTCTTTTTACAAAAAGGTTCTTTTTATAAAAAGGTATCTTTCACAAGGAGGTACTTTTTACTAAAAAGTATTTTTTACAAAAAATTACTTTTTACCAATAGGTACTTTTTACAGAAAGATATTTTTTACACATAGGTACCTTTTACAAATCGGCATGTTTTATGAAAGGGGCTTTTTGCAAAAAGATACTGTTTACAGAAAGATACTTTTTACAAATAGGTATCTTTTACAAAGAGGCACTTTTTACTAAAAGGTACTTTTTACAAATAAGTGCTTTTTACAAATAGGTACTTTTTACAAATAGGTACTTTTTACAGAATGATATTTTTTTTGCAAATAGGTAGTTACGTTTACAACTAAGTACTTTTTAGAAAAAGGTAAATTTTTACTAAAGGAACTTTTTATAAAAGGTGCCTTTTACAAAAAAGTAGTTTTTACAAAAACGCACTTTTTTCATAAAGGTGCCTTTCACAGAAACGTACCTTTTATAAAAAGGTACTTTTTGCAAATAAGTATATTTTACAAAAGGTAACTTTTACAAAGTGGTACCTATTACAAAGAGGTACATTTTACACAAAAGTTACTTACTTAAAAAGGTACATGTACGAAAATGTAGTTTTTTCACAAAGGAGTATTTACATAAAACGTGCTTTTGTACAAAGGGAACTTTTTACAAAATGTGCTTTTTACCAAAAAGTACTTTTTAACAAAAGGTACAAAAAGGCACTTTTTACAAAGAATTTTTTTGCCGAATCAACTGTTTGAAAACGGTTACTTTTTGAAAAAAGATACTTTTTACAAAAGGGTATTTTTAGAAAATGATACTTTTTACAATAGGTTGTATTAAAAAAAAAATTTATACGAAATGAAAATAAAATTATTTTATGTATACCAAACTGTCGAGCGATTTTGAGATCGGTTTTAATAACTTGTACATATCGCACCTGTACCTCTAAAGTGAGTCAACTCAAAATTTACAAATTTTCAGTAGAGGCAAAAAACGGTTTTTTTAATATTTATTATAAAATTTAAAAACAGTTGTTTTATTGTAAAGAATTGCGAATAGTAAGTATACAACATTAGCTGTTGTTGCGATTTTTTCAGTGAGCATCAAAAATAACAATTTTTTTTGGGTGTAACTCAAAATATGTCTTTTTAGTGGATTTTAAAGAAGCTACTCTTATAACACAAACAGGGTTACAACTGTATTTTTTTGCAAAAGACTTGAAAACCCGATGTAAGATTTTTACATTGGATAGATATGACCACTGTATATCGTTTTCTTGCAAAAAGTGAAAATTGAAAAATTTCGAGTTGACTCACTTTGGAGGTACAGGTGCGATATCACGGCTTATGAAAGTCTCTACGGATATTAGCCTAAACCGTAAGTTTAATTCAAATTTTGATTAAAAAGGAATTCTCACAATAATACTTCCTGCGCTAAATCGTAAGGCGTTTGAAATATTCTAAGAAGGAATTATAAATATCCTTAAAAATATTGCTATGGACATCTGGATATTTACAAAAATGAAAAAAATTCAAAGATATAAATCTACTCTACAAACGTATGAGTTATATTTTGTAACAAAAACAAATACTAATACGCTTATATGTGTTAACATAGTTAAATAAATTGCATTTTCTTGTAATTCAGCAACTTATTAGAATTCCAGTTAATTAAAATTTCAGCACTGTATATCTTTTAAGGTATTGTTGAAATAAAAATATGTTTAAAGGAAACGCCTTACTCAGATTATGCAAATAAGAGATTTGCTCTAGATATCAGAAAAGGACTTTGGTTTGCTATTATCCTTCTACAGCATTTTCTTTAAATATAACAAAACTCTCACAAAAAGAATAAAAAACAGAAAGAAGTGGTATAAAAAATTACAATTACTTTTTTTTTATATTCAAGCCATACCAAAGAAAGCTAAAGTAAACAGGAAACAATCATTACATAAAAAAAAAATATCAACAAAATATTAAGCCTGTAAGAGTAGCCACTCATAGTCACTGGAAAAATAAAATATTAACATTAAAAACATACGACTACATTCTCATCAAAATTGTGTTCCCTTTATCCTTTCACCTTTACACTTACAATTACATGTGGCATCCTTTTGAAGTATCTTAAGCATTAAAGTCAAGTGGAGCACATTCTAAGAGTATATTATAGTTATAGGGTTAACCGAAAATCTGAAGTTAGTTGTACGTTGTTTAAAAAAAAATATATTAACAGCATGAAGATTTTCACCGTAATTTTAGTGAAATGTAAAATAAGTTCAGTGATTCTATATTTCTGTAGGACCGTTTTTTAAATACGTTTTTTAGTAAGGGCAGGTCATACTTGTGTGTAAGAAAATATTACATAAAACACATGAAACATAAGCCACAATTTCCACATCAACATTAAAAAAAAGATGTATACATTGTAAGTTACCATAGCAACAAAATGATGACAACAACAAAAGCCATTATAAAGAACATAACAGAAAGCCAGTGAATTATAACAGAAAAAAAAAATAATAATAATAATAATAAAACAAAAAAAAAAAAAAGAAATAGTCAATTGCACAGTATTTTATCTACAATATGAAAACTTGTTCAAAAGCACAATATAACACCATCCTAGTAGCTGTGAAAAATCAGCAACAATGCTACTTCTATCGAGAGATACAAACCACACATTTTTGCCATTACATCTAAGAAGTATTTTAGTGAAGGTTTGCACAGTGGGACTTTCTGAAAAAAAGAAACTCACATTTCTTGTGACTTCTTGATTTTCCATAAATTAAAACACCACTAGGAAATACTGTTTCGAATCGATTAAGGAGATAAAATCCGATTCGCTTAACGCTTTGACGGCCATTCCGGATATTGCCTTTAACACTTATTTTAAAGATTGAGAAAAACGTTAGTATTAGTATTCTACAGCAGGGAGTCAACATTCAAATCAGAGAAATTGATTTGTAAGAGTAAATCTGTGGTCACAAGTGGTAATCGCCAAAGTCGAATTAAGAACGGTTTGAGTTATGTACCTTTTATTAATGAAGAACCTTTATTAAAAAAGTACCTTTTTATTAAAGAAATATACATTTATTAGAAACTACTTTTTATTAAAACAAAGTATATTTTATCACAAAACTACGTTTTATTAAAAAACACCTTAATAAGAAGTCCATTTTATTAAAAAGGAACATTTAATT
The DNA here is from genome assembly GCA_963682025.1 of Cordilura impudica. NCBI lineage: Eukaryota > Metazoa > Arthropoda > Insecta > Diptera > Scathophagidae > Cordilura > Cordilura impudica. Next base: position 43,352,992 of record OY821519.1, on the reverse strand, counting down.
AAAAAGTACCTTGTATTAAAAAGTACCTTTTATTAAAAAAAGTAGCTTTTATTAAAAAAGTACCTTACATTAAAAAAGTACCTTTTATTAATAAGGAACCTTTATTGAAAAGGTACCTTTTGATTTAAAAAAAAAATGCATTTATTAGCAAGCACTTTTTCTTAAAAAGGTACATTTTTTTTACAAAACTACGTTTTATTAAAAACGTGACTTTTATTAAAAAGTACCGTTTATTGAAAAAGAACCATTTATTAAAAAAGTACTTTTTGATTCAAAAAGTACCTTTTATTAAAAAAATTCTTTTTATTAAAAATAATACCTTTTATTAAAAAAAGTACCTTTTATTAAAAAAATACCTTTAATTAGAAAAAAAAAGTACCTTTTTTATTAAAATGTACATTATATTTAACAAGTACCATTAATAAAACAGTACCTTTTGGTGCTAGTACGTTTTCTTTTCTTAAAAAATTAAATTTTTCTAAAAATAATTTTTATAAACTAAGTACATTTTCTTCTAAAGGGAACCTTTTCTTAAAAAACAAAATTTTTTTATAAATGAGTATCTTTTGCTAAAAAAGTACCTTTTCTTTAAAAGGTACTCTTAAAAAAAATGCCTTTATTGAAAGTACATTTCTTTAATAGTGCCTTTCCATTAAAAAATATTTTTTTCATAAAAAGTATATTTTCTTAAAAAATTTTACTTTTGTTCTATGAAATAAATAGTCCGAGGTTCAATTTTTCTTTATTTGTCTTTATTGCCGATATTTCGCTACTCCTTGTATAATAATAATAATAATAAATTCCCGTCGTTCCTATAAGGAGCATAGGGCCATAACATATCTGTTCCATTCAATTCTGTCCAACGCTAGTGCCTTAATCTCGTTCCAGCTCTTGTTCATTCTGGCAGCTTCCAATTCAATTTGGCGACGCCATGTGTGTGATGGTCTTCCTCTTCTTCGGCTACCTTGAGGGTTCCATTCAATAGCATTTCTTGTGGTATCATTCAGTGGCCTTCGCAAGGTATGACCAATCCAACGCCATTTTCTTCTAAGAATTTCATTACTAATGGGGGTTTGATTTGTTTCTCTCCATAGCCTTTCGTTCGAAATTTTTTGAGGGCAAAATATTCTTAGAACTCTTCGTAGACATCGATTTATAAACACTTGCAATGAGTTTATATTACGAACTGCTGCGTTCCAAGACTCGCATCCATAAAGAAGCACGGATTTAATGCAAGAATAGAAAATGTTAATTTTTGTTCTTTTTGACATGTGAGGAGATCGCCAAATGGGATTTAAGAGACCAAATGATCGCTTACCAAGATTAATGCGACTCTGTATATCATTACTGGAACCACCCGTTGTTGTTAATAAACTACCCAGGTAGGTGAATTTGGAAACATCTTCTAACACTATATCATTTATGGAAAACGTTCTGTTGTTTGAAGAGTTGATGCGCATTACCTTGGTCTTTGCTATGTTTATTTTCATAACGGCTTTTTCTGCTTCTTTCTGTATTGCTGTGATCTTTGCCGCCATGTCGTTGTAGTTATGTGAAAGCAGACAAATGTCATCAGCATAGTCGAGATCCTCAAGCCTTCTATGAAATCCCCATGAAATTCCTCTTTCTTCACGGGTTGCTTTATTCATGATGTTGTCTAAGACTATGTTGAAAAGCTGGGGGGATAAAATGCAACCTTGCCTCACGCCAGTATTTACGGTAAATCTATCACTCACGCAACCTTCATGCATCACTCTGCAGCACACATTATTATAGAGGGCTTAAATCAATGATATAATCTTGGTGGGTGTGCCTTTACATGCGAGGGCATTCCAAATAGCCGAGTGTGAGAGGGTATCAAAGGCCTTCTCGAAGTCTATGAAAACGAGGTACAAAGGGGATCTCCACTCGACGGACTGTTCTATTATAATCCGGAGGCTGTTCACATGGTCTATGCAGGATTTTTGGGGTCGAAAGCCAGCTTGTTCATTGCGAAGATTTGAAACGAATGCTGCTGAGAGTCGTTTGTTTATAATCTGTGTTATAACTTTGTTTGCTATGTTGATGAGTGTGATACCACGCCAATTTCTACATTGAGATAAGTCTCCTTTTTTGGGATGTTAATGATTAACCCTTCCTTAAGTTCATCGCATAGTTGATTAGTCCTCCAAAATTCCTCAATAATTTTATACATAAAACGGGCGCTTATTTGTGGTGCTGTTTTGAAAAGCTCGGGGGAGATGTTATCTATACCTGGGGACTTGTTGTTCTTAAGGGCAATTATGGTTTCTATAATTTCGGGTATATCAGGGCATTCTGTGGGTATATCATTCCTTATATCGTGGTGGTCGCAGTCACAAGGATCGTGCTGTATGGATGCTGTATCTGACAGCATAGTAGAGTAATGTTGCAACCATAATTCCATTTGGCCACTTTTTGATGTAATTATTTCGCCGTTGTTGGATTGAAGAGGTTTTGCCGTTGTAAAGTTCTTCTGAGTAAGTTTCCTGGTTATATTATATAGATCTACTCCTTGTATAGCCTCACCATATTTCTTTAGAAAAGTACATTTTCTTTATTAAAGTACCTACCTTATGTTTCGAAAAAGTTACTTGTTTCAAAAAAGTATTTTCGTCATTTTAACCGCTTTATAACTTATATGTGACTATATCTGTGGTCACAAGCGATAACCGCCTAAGTCGACTTATGAACGATTTGAGTTATGTATGCTATCATATTCTACTAACAACGCTTTATATTTACGTAAAATCCACATTTCTCTAACGCTGTTTTTTAAAAAGTTATTAATGAAAACATACTGACCTAAGTCGTAATGAGGACACATTACATATATGTAAAAAGTTATTTCTTCTCGAAAGCATGATTTTGAGATGATTGAGATCTTATATCAAGTAGTACAATATTTTGGCAAAAGATATTTGAAATATGAAAACACCAAAAAGATGCAGGCTAAAAGTTGAAATTTTAGTGCTGCCCTCGCCAAAGTAAGTTGATTTCGGAATATTTCTTGAACAAAAATTTTGAAAAAGCAAAATTGGAGATTTTGAAATAGTGCTCAAAAATACGTACCGATTTGACATTAATTTAGAACGGCATAACAATAGACGAGATGCAAAATTTTACGTAAGATCATTTTAGGATCAGGAGAATGCAAAAATGTTTTTGTTGTAAATTATTTAAATTTTTTTTCAAATGTGAAGTCGCTTTTCTTAATCAAGTGGTCTGCGGCACATTTATTGCCTGGGTAACTTGATATAACTTGGCTGTTATTTAACCCATAATAGATTTTGTTATTTTATTAGAAAGATAATTTACTCTAAATTATGGTTTTTTAATTAATTTTATTGAAACGCAATAACTAATATCAATATATTTGTTAAAAATGGTTTTTTTTTATAATTTTTACATGTAGTTAAATGCATATATGAACTTTGAACTCATTGCGTGTCCAGAAAGCATTGTTCGATTTGGCTCAAGTTCTTCGCTCTAAAGTTTTAGATCCAGTGTCTCAATAATCCGACCCGCACACCTCAAAATTCGATAAAAACATTTTTTTCATACAAACCGCTGTCACCCTAATAAGTATATATATATATATACTTGGCTACTTCATTTGATCAATAGACAAAAGTTTATTTTTATTTGGATGATTATTCCAATAATTCTTAACCGGTTGAGAACTACATTTAAAAAAATTTATTTTAAACATTTTTTGTTGGCATTTTTGTATTAAATGTAGATTCCAATGTACCTTCGAGTATGTTTACGTGTATTTTACACACATGCTGTTAATGTTGTTGTTTTAATGGTTTCTGTCTACTGAACTGTTGAAATAATATGTAACGTGTCTTTTGAGTGGATTTCTTCAGTCACTGTTTGGCTATAGAAAAAAAAAAAAAAAAAAAAACAGCAACAAAACAGCAACAATATTATCATTGCCATCATTAGTTGCTTGTGTTTTAAAACACTAACACCATCAGCATTATTTATTTGCCGTTAATGGTGGCAACTAAAATAACAGAAAGCAAACAATGTTTTCATGAAATGTTTTTTTTATTTATTTTTACCAGGCTCACAGGGCATGGACTCATAAATTTACCACGAAAACACAAATGACGTTTAAGAGGTTAACTTTTAATAGTTTTAACTATAAACAGCTTTTAATTTTCAAATAAGAAGAAAAATGTATTCAAGTTTTTGATTCCTTATATAAATATGTTAGAATAGGGTTAATTTTTAGCCCATTTTCGTTTAATGAGGGGTTTGAACTGCAGTATATTATATGCGAAAGCATTCCAAAATTTTTAGCTGATTATGGCTACATTTTGATAAGAATTGATGCACCTCAACATTTAACAAATTAAATTCTCTAAAATTCAGATGTATGCTGATGATATCCCGCTATATTTAAGTAGTCAAAAAGATTCAATCATTTCTAAATCTCAAGATCTAATTCATGATCTCATACAAATTCCAAGTTGGTCAACAGCAAATTGTCTACCTCTTAATCCAAATAAATCTACGTGAATTATAATAAAGAAGAAAGTGATGCATTTGGGGGCTCTAAAATTGACATCATGGATTCTAGGGTGGCCCTTCGTTATATGGAGGGGAAAAAAAAAGTGTTCAAACTGTCGGTCTCACCCCCTAGAAATATGCGAATAGCAAAAAAACTGAGAAATACAAAGTTTTGGGCCAATCAAGAAACGTTTAGTCGTGGCGCAAAGCGATTGAAAATTTCAAGTGTGTTTATATGGGGAAAATATGACTTTTTTTCAGATTTTACGAAAATTTCGTTCTATAGTTTAATTTTTCCAACAAGCTGTTATATAGTTCGGGATCAGTATGAAATTATCCTTTCAAAAGGCTATAAAACTACAAAATCGAATAAAACCTCGCCAAGTAATAGCAAATGCCCCAGACCACTTTTGTGCCAAAAAAAACTAGGTCATGAAATTTGCCGTCATCGTGATTTCCACAGACGGACAGACGGACAGATGGACATCGCTATATCAACTCCGGTTGTTATAAGGATCACAAATATATATATATTTTATGGGGTCCAAAATTTTTTTCTAATTATTACAAACGGAATGACAAACTTATATATACCCTCTGTACAGTGGAGTGGAGGGTATAATAATTTAAAATACATTGCCCCATATTCGAGCTCTCTATTATAGTACAGTAGTCCCTCCAACTGCGCGGTAGATACGTTCCACATAAACAACGCGCAAGCCGAAACCGCGCACTGTGAACTCGATTTTATATGTAATTAAGGGGTTAGGTTCCAGATATTAGAAAAATTACAAAAAATATAATAAAAAGTCTTTATTCAACGACTAATATACATATTCACATTAATATAAACATAAAATATATAGAAAACAGTCTCAATTCAACGACTATAAACATTAATAAGAATTTAACATAAATAAAAATTAAACATAAATACATAACGTGGTTTCAATCACTGCTACATTCTGATGAGCTTGATTCTAATGACCGTGATTCTATATGTTGAAAAAAGCTTGTTAACACTGATTGCTTACCAGCTTTTTGTTTTTCTTTATAAATTTCAGCATATGGGGCTAAAGCTGCTGTCAGATTTCTCCGAAATTTTAAGGCACGCTCCATATCAGGGTCCATATCAAGAGCTTCCTGTTCAAGTTGACTACCAAGTTTTAAAAAATTTGATAGTTTTTCACTAGTAAACGTTTTCGCTCCTATAATCTCTACATCTTCTTCACTTTCTCTATTTTCATCATTATTATTATCGCCGAACTGTGCCAAAATATCGTCAGCAGTAATATTTTCTTCATTAGTTACAAGGACTTCCGTGATATCTTCTGATTCTAAATTTTGAAATCCGTCCCCACCAATTGTTCTACCTAAAGTCAGAATTTCAACAATTTCTGGCATTTCAACATTAGCTTCACTTATGCAGCTTTCTGGCCATAATTTTTTCCATACAGCATTCATGGTTGAGTTTTTAACTTCATCCCATGCTAATTTAATATTTTTTACCGAAGATAGAATGTTATACTGTCGCCAATACTCACGAACTGAAAGACTATCTGATCCATCCGTAGCTTCAATTAATTGCCGAAAAGTCCTTCTAAGATAATACAGCTTAAATGCGGCAATTATGCCTTGGTCCATCGGCTGAAGTAAAGATGTCGTATTTGGAGGCAGAAATATTACTTTAACATTAGTGTGCAATTCAGCCAAATGTGTTGGATGACTTGGTGCATTGTCAACTATCAACAGAATCTTAAATGCAATGTTTTTATCTCTACAGTAAGCCTCAGCTTCTACACAAAAGCAATTTAAAAACCAGTTCTCAAAAAGCTTTGCTGTCATCCAAGCTTTCTTGTTTGATACCCAATGAACTGGGAGTGAGTTTTTTGATATTCCTTTAAAAGCACGAGGATTTTCTGATTTATAAATTATTAGCGGCTTGTTCTTATAATCGCCAGCTGCATTACCGCAAAATAAAACTGTCAATCTATCTTTGGAAACCTTGAACCCCGGAGCAGATTTCTCTTCTTTAGAAATAAATGTTCTGCTAGGCATCCTTTTCCAAAATAAGCCAGTCTCATCTGCATTAAAAACTTGGCTTGACAAATATCCACCACCATCAATGATATCTTTTAACGTTTTTGGATATAAAGATGCAGCTAATGTATCAGCACTCGCTGCTTCGCCTGTAAATTTTATATTATGTAGATTTTGACGATGTTTAAACTTTTCAAACCATCCTTTACTCGCTTGAAATTTAATTTCGCCTGAATTAGATGATCCAGGTTCATCCTTTTGTAAGCGATTAAAGACTAATAACGCTTTAGTTCGAATAACAGCAGCACTAAGTGGCATTCTCTTTTGATTTCGGTCTTCAATCCAAAAGCTTAACACTTTTTCCGTTTTCTCTATTATTGAATTTCGAGGTTTTTTTACAGTTTTTGCAGCAAGAGATGTGGAACAAACTACTGAACTTTTAATTTTTTCTGCATTCAATTTAAGCCTCCTTATGCTGGATTCGTTCATATTGTGTCTCTTAGCTAAAACTGATATTTTTTCGCCATTTTCTAATTGCTTCACAATTTCAAGCTTTGCTTCTAACGTCAATATTTTTCTTTTGCCAGCTTTTTCCATTATTATATATAGGGTGTAAAAATTATTAAAATATCTATTAAATCAAAATGAGTATTAAATCAAAAAACAAACATTTTATTTATACTGCTTACTTTATAACACCATTTAATTGATATAAGAATTCCTTATACACTTATGTATATCTATTCCACTCGAATACGATTTTCTTGAATTTAGTTTATTTTAACAAACACTTGTATAAATATGTATCTATTAATTAAAATTATGTACGTAATTTTACATCCTCATCCTAACGCGACTACTAGAAAAATGAAATTTTTTTGGAAATAAAAAATTGTTGTATATGCATCGAAATACATACGGGGAATCACTATTTTCTGTTTCAAACATGTGTATGATTCACTAATTTGAATTAACATGAATATTTTTTGTTAAAAACTGCAAAAAAAAAAAAGCCGCGCAGCTACGAAATTTTTAACGCGCAGATAGAAATTTTGGTATTAATGTTTTGGCCGCGCAATTGCGAAACCGCGCAATGAAAAACCGCGCAGTTGGAGGGTCTACTGTATATATAATATTAATAACATTATTTTAAAAATAATTACAATAATTTATACAATATTTATTTTATATATGTAAATAAATGTAAAGAAAAATATCAAAAAAACATTACTTTCATATTATGGAAAGATAAAAACTAAGTCAAGAGATAAAACAATAGGAAGTGGAAGTCATTCTGTGAGCCACCAAAATTTTTTAACATATAAGTTTGGGTAAACGCTAGTGTCAAATCTACGATTTTCAAAAGTAATTTGCCTGCAACTGATAGATTTTATATTGGCTCGCCTATGTATGTGATAAAATATAGGAACGCCAAATTCGTTTTGTATAAATCCTTTACTACCTAGATATAAGAAAGATTCAGGTGGTATATAACCATTATGTAATGTGCTATACAAGTATTCTTCGTTGGTATAATAAGGAGCAATTATTAAGTTATTTTCTTTACATTCGAAGCATTTAATAATGCGGTTTCTAATTAAATGAATTATGAAATTATCAATTCTACTTATTTTTGCTACCTTGTATAGTATTTTATTTGATACAAATTTTTTATAGTCACTATTAGGAGACCTATATAGTGATGTGCATGCTCTCAAACATTTTCGTTCAAAAACTCGCATTTTCTCCATATAAGATGGTGAAATATTAAACCATATTTGGCAACCGTATGTTAAAATAGGTCTGATTAATGATTGATATGACAAAATTTTTACATTGTGTTTAATATATTTAGAAAATAATAGTTTTTTATACATCAAAAATCCATTTCTTGTTTTTATTAGCTGTAAATTAATATGACTATTGAAGTATAAAAATTTATCTAAATAAATTCCAAGATATTTAACCTCATCTTTGTTTGGGATATGTATACACTATTTCAAACTCTTTCCAATTTTTTTTTATATTAGAATTGTACTTTCTTACTGGAGGACGGAACAATATAGTTTGAAGTTATTGGTGATAATTGAAAATTTTTTCAAGACAATGACCCTAAGCACACATCACTTGTACCCAAAAACTGGCTGTTGTACAATTCCGCTAAGGTTCAATTACCCAAAGCTCTAATCTAACTGTAATCTAGCATTTGTGGAATGAGCTGAGGCATAGAATACAAAGTCGATTATATTCCAATAAAGAACAACTAAAAGCTTCATCACAGGAAGAATGGAGAAAAATAACTCCAGATGTTTGCAATAAATCAATAAGGATACGCAACAAAATATTGATTGTTCTATTAAAATTTGAGTTTTTGATTTTGCCCACTTTCGATGTGAGCATAGGTATGTGTTGTGACTATTTTTATACCCTTCGTACTACTGTGCAAACTTATACATACCCCATATAAAAGCTTGCCAATATATATTTCTGATTCTTATAAAAGGAGAAGTCGATTTGGCAATGTCCGTCCATCTGTCTATCCGTTGAAAACATTCTCCTGTCCGAAATAGCTCGAGCGGGCCACACCATTTAGTTTTAAAATGTTCGTCATAATCTGCATCAGTTTGGTATTGATTTTGGAGCCTCAAGACCAGGAGACTATGAAATTATAAAGCTAAGATTTCTTATAAAAAACCAAATTAGTGAAAAGTATTTGTACGTAACAGACCATGTGCATTTACAAGTAGGTGTGTATCAGCGATGCCTACACATTTTTGTTTGCTTGTTGATTTTGTTTTTTTTTTTCTTTTGTACGAAAAAAACAACAACAAGCTGCAAAAAAAATGAGTATGTATTACTAAACAAACAAACAAACAAACAAACAAACAAAAATGTATTTGTATGTGTTTAAAGTTATGTTCATTGCATTTAATAATTTCTTTCAAAATACCGAAAATTTTTGTAAATTATCTAAGTTATTTTAAACATAATTGTAAAAAATCTAACCATTATAATGTCAAATCTATCCCTTTTATTTCTTAGTGTTGACAACCTTGGTTATAATATTGTTTTAAGAACACGGATGAAGAGATATTTAATATATTCGATACTGCCGAATTTGTTTTTAGTTCCTTAATAACTGCCTTATTTAATTTTATTGAAAATATTTTGGAAAAAGATTGGCAGTTTCCTTATTTCAGATGTTGAACTTTTTTGGATAACTTGACCGGGCATCGATGTGAGCCACTGTAGCTATTGTAGTCGTTTTATTAAATTAATTTTTTTTAAATTAAATTTGACCAAAAATTTCAATAAAGAATGGGACCCTTCTTTTACTGTTCCAACTCTATGAAATAAATGAGATTTTGAATAATACTTCGCGATAAATGTTTAATTTAACACCAATCGCAAAAAAATGTAAAGCCAATTTCATATGTATGGATACATTTTAAAAAAAATTTACCTGTAACCAATTAAAGTTATGTAAATAATTGTTGTGTAATGCAACTGAAATACATAAACTCGAGTATAATATTCCTTTGCAAAATGCTACTTATATGGGCTTTAGCCTTGAAAGCTTTTTTGCCTATTACTTATATGGTCATATAGCATGCAATTAATTAAGCTCGTTGTTGTTGTTGTTATTGCTGTTGTATACAGCTAACAGACGGACACTGAAATGGAACTTTAACTCAATGTACACTAATGTACCCTGTTTTTCATACGTTTGTTATGCAAACATGCGTTTCAATCCATTCAAATAACTACTATTTAATGCACTTTGTAAATTTTTCGAAAAAAAAATAAAATTTATTTAAACAAACAACAACAACAACAAAACGTATATTTAGATTTATACTTGTTTTTGAACTCTTTGTGCTTCTATTAAGTTAAAGCAGCAACAATAAATTTATAACAGAGAATTCAAATCCAAAGTTTTTTTTTTATAAATGTATTGAAAACCAAAATTGTATTTTTAGGAAAATTACGTTCCATATGCATAAGCATAAATGGATGACCTTAAAACTAACCAAATGTACTGAACTTTGGTTATGTGTTTGAAGAGACAAAACAAGTGGAATCATGGAAGCGTTGTTAGTCTAACGTTATGAATTATTCGGGAAGTCGTTTTCTCTTTCTATTTTTATTAAGTACTAGCAGTAACCCGATGCGCTTCGCTACACCCATCGTAGCGAAATAAAAACTGGGAATACATTTTGTAGAAAACTATTTTATTTATATTTAGCGATTTTTGATTTTGGCGTTTTTTGTTTTTTGCGATTTTTGTTATTTGCGATCTTCGGTTTTGACGATTTTTGATTTTGCCAATTTTTGTTATTTGCGTTTTTTGCGATTTTTCATTTTGGCGATTTTTGTTATCCGCGATTTTCTGGTTGGCCGAATTTTGATTTTGGCGTTTTCTGCTTTTTGCGATTTTTGTTATTCGCGGTTTTCGGTTTTGGCGATTGTTATTATCCGCGACTTTCGGTTTTGGCGATTTTTGTTTCCTGCGATTTTTGATTTTGGCTTTACCGATTTTATTTAGCAATTTTTGATTTTTGGTTTTAGCTATTTTGGCTTTTGCCGCTTTTTGACTTCAGCGGTTTTTGTTTTTACGTTTTTTTGATTTTAGCGATTTTCGTTATTCGTGATTTTCGTTTTCGGCAATTTTTTGATTTTGGCGATTTTTGTTATTCGCAATTTTCGGTTCAGGCAATTTTTGTGTTTGTCGATTTTTGTTGTTTTGATATTTTCGTTATTCGCAATTTTTGGATTTGGGGATTTTAGTTATTCGCGATTTTCAGTTTTGGCCATTTTTATTATTCGCGATTTTTGGTTTAGGCGATTTTTTTTTTAGCGATTTTTGATTTTGGCGATTTTTGTCATTCGTGATTTTCGCTTTTGGCGATTTTCGGTTTGGTGATTTTTGTTCTTGGCGATTTTTGTTTTCTGCGTTTTTTGATTTTGGCGATTATTGTTTTGTGCGATTTTTGATTTTGATAATTTTTGATTTTGGTGGTTTTTGATTTTGGCAAGGTTCAGAAAATACACACATGAAACACACAATGTTCTGTTCAAAAGCAGCCAACACATATCTTTATTTTCATATCAATTATGTGCGTTTCTAAATTTTCTACGGTGCCCAACACAACCATGACTGTGTTCGTTTTAATATTTCGTTATTTACACGAACATTTTTTTATCACATACTTTTTGTTTCAATCACACATAAAGCACACATTTTTGAGTGTTGCTTTATTTGAAGTTCATGTTCTGGTACGTGTACTGAAAAAAAAAAACACAGAACATGTACAATAAACAGGTTCGAGTTCAGTTATAAGTATTTTAAGTCGTGTTGTGGCTCGTGTAGTAAGAAAGAACAGAACATGTATAATAAACAGGTTCGAACTCAGTTATATTTTAAGTCGTGTTTAAAACATAACTGAACTCGAACCTGTTTATTGTACATGTTCTGTTTTTTCTTACTACACGAGCCACAACACGACTTAAAATATAACTGAACTCGAACCTGTTTATTGTACATGTTCTGTGTTTTTTTTCAGTACACGTACCAGAACATGAACTTCAAATAAAGCAACACTCAAAAATGTGTGCTTTATGTGTGATTGAAACAAAAAGTACGTGATAGAAAAATGTTCGTGTACCGAACATTTAAAAACAAACATAATTGATATGAAAATAAAAATATGTGTGTGTTGGTCTAAGTTATGTTTGTTTACATATATGTACGAGTTTTTTATTCAGTGTGTGTTTTTTTTCTGAACTCTGGATTTTGGCGATGTTTGGCTTTAGCGATTTTTGTTTTTTGCAATATTTGATTTTGGTTATTTTTGAATTTGGAGATTCCGCCCTTATTTTCCACAACTACACACATTGTTAAGTAATGTACTTGTCAAATGTTTCAAGACTGCCGTTTTTTAGTACTTAATTTTTTTTTTATATAGGAGGTGCCACTCTCATTAGTCCGATCTCGCCCATTTTTGGGCAACACATCAATAACTTATGACAAAGTCCCAAGGCTGTTTCTATTATATGATATTAAATAATTACTTTGTATGTGGGTGACACGCCCATTGGTACGATCGTGCCCATTTTTTTGCTAGACTACTCAGATTAATAACTCATGAACTCAGACAAAGGTCCAAGGCTATTTCTATTACAGTGCTTCAGATATATGACATTTAATATTCACTTTGTATGAGGGGCGCCACGCCCACTGATCTGATCCCACCCATTTTTTCCGAGTACTAACGTTGATAACTTATGAACTCACACAAAGTCCCAAGGCTATCACTATTACAGTACTCCACTTATATGATAATAATTATTTACTTTGCATGGGGGTACCACGCCCACTACTCTGATATCGCCCATTTTTTGTCCGACTACTCACATTAATAACTCATAAATTCGAACAAAGTTTTAAGGCTCTCACTCTTATGGTAGTCCAGATATATGATATTTAATATTCACTTTGTATGGGGTGCCACGCCCACTGATCAGATCCCTCCCTTTGTTCCGAGTACTGAACTCTTATGAACTCAAACAAAGTCCCAAGGCTTTCACTATTATAGTACTCCAGTTATATGATATTGAAAACTTACTTTGTATGGGGGTTCCACGCTCACTGATCGGATTCCGCCCATTTTTTTTAGAGTATTAACGTTGGTAACTTATGAACTCACACAAAGTCTCAAGACTATATCTATTACAGTTATCTAGATATATGACATATAATATTTACTTTGTATGGTGGGTACCACGCCCATTGGTCCGATCACGCCCATTTTTCCGCAACTCTTCGAATTATTTAAGTATGTACATAGTTTAAGACCTCTTGCTGTCGTAGTACTGCAGATATTATATGTTAAAATTAGATGATAAAAATTCACTTTGTATGGGAGGTGCCACGCCCAGTAAGATAATATACGATACCCTATACCATGATTTAGAGACCCTATCTCTTCTCAACTAATTGGATATAGAAAATAACCATAAACAAAATTTGAGTGGCATTGTTATTAATTTTTTTGGCTGCAGATATAAAAAAGTTCATATCGGGACTAGGTCGAAAAATGGTCCGATTCTGACCATATTTCGTAAAGTCACTTATATTTTGAAAAAATTTATACAAACCAAATTTGGAAAATATCTGTGCAATATTTTTGTTTTTTGATATATTTAAGTGAAGATCGGGAAGCAGTTCTATAAGTGCCTATGACTAAGAATTGTCCTATAGGAATTATTTTGGACTACTGATTAATGGATATAATAAACACATACAAACCCAATTTGACTGAGATCTGTATGATAATTTGGATCTTATGGCAATTGATGTCGATTTCATAGGGGTAATTTGTATGGGGACTAGGTCTGAACATGGACCGAATTTCCCCAATTTCAATAGCGTTCATCCTATGGCTGATAAAAGCCATGACTTTGTGCTGCTGTTTGTAACTACCAAAAGTATTTGACCTAGACCCATCTTTTATTATACCGATCGAATCAGAATCACTATCTGATTCGATTTTACGATGTCCGACCGTCTGTGTGTCCATGTAAAGCTTGTAATCAAACTACAAGTAGCAAATATGAATATATTTTGATGAAATTTAGTACATAAGCTTTTATCGGCCATAGGATGAACGCTATTGAAATTGGTGAGAATCGGTCCATGTTGAGATCTAGCCCCCATACAAATGACCCCTTTGAAATCAGCATAAATTGCCATAAGATCCAAATTATCATATAAATCTTAGTCAAATTGGGTTTGTTTATGTTTATTACATCCATTAATCAGTAGTTCAAGAATGATCTCAATAGGACAACTCTTAGTCATAGGCCCCATATAGAGCTGCTTCCCGATCTTCACTTAAATCTATCAAAAAACAAAAATATTGCACGGATTCTTTTCAAATTATGTTTGTATTTATTTTTGCAAAATACAAGAGACTTTACCAAACATGGTCAGGATCGGTCCATTTTTGGGCCTAGGCCCCATATAGATATAGCATCCGATATGAACTTTTTCATATCTGCAGCAAAAAAATTTATAAAAATACCACTCAAATTTGGTTTATGCTTATTTTCTATATCCAGTTAGTTGGGCCTGAGAGATAGGGTCTCTAAACGCATAGTATAGGGTATCGTATAGTCGATCTAGAACGACTATAATTTTCTTGCTTGTTTTTTCTTATTTGTGATTTTTCAAGCTTCTGTGGTTCCTAACCAAACCTTCGCCCTAACCTTTGGGAAAAAAAAGGAAGTCAGTTGGATCTTTTAGTCCTTGTGGACTAAAAACTCGACCACTTTCCACACAAATGTGTGAAAATATTCACTTCATTGATGGTTGACATCATTTTACAAAAATTACCAAAAAAAAAAAAAAAAAACATGGTATGATTTTATACATTTTCGAGTAAGTTTTATTTTTTGTTAGTAGTACTTTGCCCACTCTAGAAATTTTGGTGAAATAACTTGAAAGTGGCTGATCTTTTTGAGTATTAGGTCACCGACGTCACAATTTTTTTAAATAGTTTGATTTTGACATTGTGCTTCTGTTTGTAACTACCAAAAATACTTACCGTAGACCCATCTTTTATTATACCGATCGACTCAGAATCAGTTTCTGAGTCGATTTAGCGATGTCCGTCCGTCCGTCCGTCTGTGTGTCCATGTAAACATTTTAATCAAACTACAGGTCGCAAATATAAATATATTTTGATGAAATTTGGTACATAAGCTTTTATCGGCCATAGGATGAACGCTATTGAAACTGGTAAAACTCGGTCCTCGTTTAGAGCTAATCCCCATACAAATGACCCCTATGAAGTCGACATAAATTGCCATAAGATCCAAATTATCATATAGATCTCAGTCAAATTGGGTTTGTATATATTTATTATATCCATTAATCAGTGATCCAAATAAAATCCCTATAGGAGAATTCTTAGTCATAGGCCCCATATAGAGCTACTTCCCGATCTTCACTTAAATCTATCAAAAAACAAAAATATTGCACAGATTTTTCTCAAATTTGGTTTGTATATATTTTTTCGAAATATAAGTGACTTTACCAAATATGGTCAGAATAGGTCGATTTTTCGAACTAGTCCTCCTATAAAAATAACATCCGATATGAACTTTTTCATATCTGCAGCCAAAAAAGTTAATAATAATGCCACTCAAATTTAGTTTATGCTTATTTTCTATATCGAATTAGTTGTACCGAAAAGATAGGGTCTCTAAACTGTGGTATAGGGTATCGTATAGTCGGTCTAGACCGACTATAATTTTCTTACTTGTTTTTATTGATTTTATTATGTAATACAAAGACCCTTTCCATTGCTCAAACTATTGCAATTGAAAATATTCGTTTATTCAAAAAAACCCAAAAATTTTTTTTTTTTGAAAATAGACATCAAACGAAGAACATATTTTCATTTAAGTGGAAAGTGGGTTACCTTTTTTGAGTAGTAGATAGCCCACTCCATACTTTTTATCAGAACGCTTCAATATTTCTATCAATATCACTGACTCGAAAATATATAAAATCCATGTACCATACCATGCATTTTTTTTGTAAAATAGTTTGTATGGTAGTAGTTTGTCCACGTCAGTCCGATTCAATTGGATTTAGGTATATATGAAAGATGTTAGTTTCTACTATTCAACCTACTTGTTCAGCTAGAGTATCTCGTTTGCTACTCGAGTAGTTCATTAGCTTATTTACTACTCGAGTAGCTCGAGTAGCTCGAGTAATCCAGCTTGACCGTAGGCTCTAATATAAACCACTGTATTAAAACATGCTACTGCTGCATTTCACTCCGAAACTTTCTTGCAAATTCGGAATTTTAACTTTAAAATAAATTTAAAATCATATAAAAGAATTTGAATTTTATCTTCATAAATTTATAAATTTGTATGAAGTTTAATTGTATCCTAGATGGTGCCGGTGAAATATCACAGTAGTGGGTAGTTTGTTGTGTTCAGAAAAGCTTTTTAGTTTTTTTTATTTCTGTATATAATATTCCATGCTATTTGTTCACTATGCAATAACAATAAATTCAACAAATAGTAAGAGCTGCAAACAAAAAATAATATAAAAACATGAGAAACATGCAGTGCAGCCCATTTATATTTTTTTTCGCTAGCTTAGCTGAATTTAATTAGGCTTAAAATTGAAATGTACAGCAACATTGAAATTATTTTTCCGTGAATTATGAACGCTATAAAAACACGGTTGTTTTAAGAATAAACAAAAAAAGTTAATAGAAATTTGAAAACCAGGATTGCCAAAGCTTCATTATTGAATAAATAAGAAACCCGTTATAGTTATAGAAACAAGTTTGTCTTTAAAAAAAAAATTTAACCACCAGGCCTTCTATATAATAATTTTTAGCAGTCAGAAAGTTATACTTTTGAATGTCTCTACAAAATGTAATTGTAAGTGAATCAAATATGAAGACTGCTTCAGTGAATTGAATATTTAATTTCTCATTTGATTCATTTCTGAGACAAAAAAGGTCTATTTCGTATAATCCTAGCTGTTACAGGAAAAACATATTATTTTTCGGAAACCTATATCGCGTAATAAATTAGAAAATTTGCTGGCTCGATATTTAAAAAATTTTATATCCAAATAATTTCTTTTATAAACCTTTAAAAAATTTCTGTATTTATATAATGACATATATAGTTTCTATAATTGCATAAACCTTTGTAGTATTATCTTAATATGCTTATTATTTTGTTTTGTAATTTTCTTAGCAACCCTAGCATAATAAATGGCCAAAGGTTTTATTTGGTTAAATGATATTTGTTGGTTGTATATCAGTTAGTTGACTATTTATAACATTCGTCATACTCGTACAATGACAAAAGAATGAAAACTTGAAATGAGAAAATTGAAATTCTGTCATAAGGATGAAAATTGTATAGAACTGTAAGCTGTTGCTGTCACTTACACAAGATGTATATAAAATACTCGTTCATAATGTTGTTGACTTTTGAAATGAAAATAAGTGCATACAAGGATTAACGTTTAGCATAATAATAAATAATTTGTGGAAAATTTCTAAAGAAGATGGATGGATGATATATACAATGGATATACATTTTTGAAATTTAAAAGCAATCGGATTATTTTTGTGACCTGGGCGTACCATTAGCTGTCTCGAGAATTATTTGAACTTCCCTCGTCGTTAATGAAAAATCAACACTGCTTCCGCCAAATATTAAAAAAGTATGTAAACATACCATTTTGGCATTAATTTTAATTTTTTTATTGGATGCAAGATCTATAATATTAATAGGCTAGGCGATTTCTTGTGACCGATGTTTTGTTCTACCGTTTTATCCCGATTTTGACCAATCGTATATTATTTGAAAGGTATTGCTTTTTACCCAATTTGCAGATTTACAGATTTTTAAATTTTTCCTTTATTTTGAGTAAATTGCATTTAAAGTTGCTACTAACACATACATAAAACAAGTAAGAAAATTATAGTCGGTCTAGCCCGACTATACGATACCCTATACCATGGTTAAGAGACCCTATATCTTCAGTCCAACTAATTGGATATAGCAAATATGCATAAACTAAATTTGAGTGGTATTTTTATTAATTTTTTTCGCTGCAGATATGAAAAAGTTCATATCGGATACTATATTTAAATGGGGACTAGGTCGAAAAATGGACCGATCCTGACCATATTTGGTAAAGTCACTTATACTTTGGAAAAATATATACAAACCAAATTTGAGAAAAATCTGTGCAATATTTTTGTTTTTTGATAGATTTAGGTGAAGATCTGATTCGATTTAACGATGTCCGTCCGTCCGTCCGTCTGTGTGTCCATGTAAAGCTTGTAATCAAACTGCAGGTCGCAAATATGAATATATTTTGCTGAAATTTGGTATATAAGCTTTTGTCGGCCATGGGATGAACTATTGAAATTGGTGAGAATCGGTCCATGTTCAGACCTAGCCCCCATACAAATGACCCCTTGGAAATCAACATATATTGCCATAAGATCCAAATTATCATACAAATCTTAGTCAAATTGGGATTGTATGTACATATTACATCCATTAATTAGTAGTCCAAAAATGATCCCTATTGGACAACTCTTAGTCATAGGCCCCATATAGAGCTGCTTCCCGATCTTCACTTAAATCTATCAAAAAACAAAAATATTGCACTGATTCTTCTCAAATTTTGTTTGTATATATTTTTGCAAAATACAAGAGACTTTACCAAACATGGTTAGGATCGGTCCATTTTTGGACCTAGTCCCCATATAGATATGGCATCCGATATGAACTTTTTCATCTCTGCAGCCGAAAAAATTAATAAAAATCCCACTCAAATTTGGTTTATGCTTACTTTCTATATCCAGTTAGTTGGGTCTATGAGATAGGGTCTCTAAAGTCATGGTCATCGCATAGTCGGTCTAGACCGACTATAATTTTCTTACTTGTTATTTAATGAAAAAATGAAATTTCCTAGAATTTGCACTTGAATTTCGAGGGTTGGAATCTGCTAGTTATACTAAATCTACAAAAATATTTTAACCCCATAGTGGGATGCTTTCCGAACTGTTTTTTATACCCTATACCACTATGTGGTTTGGGTATAATGACTTTGTGCTGCTGTTTGTAACGCCCAAAAATATTTGACCTAGACCCATCTTTAATTATACCGATCGAATCAGAATCACTTTCTGAGTTGATTTAACAATGTCCGTCCGTCCGTCCGTCCGTCCGTCCGTCTGTGTGTCCATGTAAAGCTTGTAATCAAACTGCAGGTCGCAAATATGACTATATTTTGATGAAATTTGGTATATAAGCTTTTATCGGCCATGGAATGAACGCTATTGAAATTGGTGAGAATCGGTCCATGTTCAGACCTAGCCCCCATACAAATTACCCATATGAAATCGACATAAATTGCCATAAGATCCAAATTGTCATATAGATCTTACGCAAATTGGGTTTGTATGCGTTCATTACATCCACTAATGAGTAGTCCAAAAATGATCCCTTTGACCCCATATAGAGCTGCTTCCCGATCTTCAGTTAAATCTATTAAAAAAACAAAAATATTGCACTGATTCTTCTCAAATTTTGTTTGTACATATTTTTGCAAAATACAAGAGACTTTACCAAACATGATCAGGATCGGTCCATTTTTGGACCTAGCCCCTTTATAGATATAGCATCCGATATGAACTTTTTTATATCTGCAGCCAAAAAAATTAATAAAAATCCCACTCAAATTTGGTTTTTGCTTATTTTCTATGTCCAGTTAGTTGGGCCTAAGAGATAGGGTTTCTAAACGCATGGTATAGGGTATCGTATAGTCGGTCTAGATCGACTATAATTTTCTTACTTGTTTTTTTTGTATCATGGATCTCGGAATTTCGCTTGTATCTATGGTTTTTAGTTCTTTTTATACCCTCCACAGAGAGTATACATCAGTTTGTCATTCCGTTTGTAGCGCACCGAAAAATGCATATGTGACCCTATAGAGCAATGGTGCCCAAGCCCTAGCGCTCAATGCACTTTTGATTTTGTAAAAGCACTTCGGAATAGGCAGTGTATTCTAATACACACACACAGCACTCAGAACCAAGCAATACAAAATACACGAACAATTTTGTCTCTTTCGTTTTTTGTTATTTTTTCTTGGTTACGCTAAAGTGCAAAGCAACAACACTTTCGTATGCTTTGTTGGTACACATTAACGACCGAGATATTAAAAGTATATTTTGTTGCTATCTAATGTATGATTCCGTTAAAAAATAGTTTGCAGCTGTGAATTAAAAAGCATTTGGAAATATCAGTGTAAGTCTTAAGTTTAAAATTCAAATTATTACTTTATAAAATGAGCTACATGTATTCAGAGGAGAAGGGGGAAAGTGATTTTTTTCACTTATATCTTTAAGGCTGAAGCAGAATGTTTGATATGCTTTCAAATTATTCAAACTAACACAAAATATCATATTAAAAAACATTTTAAGACATTTCTTTGCAGATAAAAATTTTTTTTATTTCCCGTTTTGTAGTATATTTTTCCCAATTCCAAGTAATATTTGGGTACAATTCATTTATTAGCTTTTTTAAAAAAGATATTTAAACGCAATTTTATTTTAAATCATATTATGTATATTAATTTTAACGTTGTCATTTAAAGCATGTTGCTACAAAAGATGTTCATAAACATTGTCATTGAATTAATACGATTTCTTAGTTGGGTTTTGACATTAATTTTTTTTAACAATAAATATATTTGTAAATTTTTTTCATTTAATAAAGACCCTAAAGGTATGCTAATCAATTTTAGCCAATTCACGATTATTTACGATTATTGCCGTTATTGGTTTATGTCCAATTATTGGTTTATGTCCAAAATTATATTTCAATGCAACACAATTATTATTGCGAATGAAGGAAACAAACTCAAAAACACATTAAAAATTTTAATAAACACACACATAGCATTGTATAATTTTATGTATGTATTAGTAGCAACTTTAAATGCATTTTATTAAAAAAAAAATATATATATAAAAATTTAGAAATCTGTAAATCTTATGGACATCTAAAAAGAACTACCTTTCAAATTAGATACGGTTGGTCAAAATCGGAAGGAAACTGTTTAACAAATCATCGGTCACAAAAAATCGTCTTACATATTAATATTATATATTGACCTACATGAAACATTTTTTTAACTATTAGTATATTCTCCATTTTGTAGTATTTATATTTAATGAAAAAAAAAACATTCTTTAATTATTCTTTTTCTTAAAATTTCTTATTTAAATACAATTTTATTTAAATACAAATTATTATATGAATTTTAATGATGTCATATATAATATGTTGCTACAACAGATGTTTATAAACCTTGTTGAACCTTGGCGTTTGTAATTAAACAAACTAGCAGATCCCTCGAAATTCGAATGCAAATTCTAGGAAATTTTATTTTTTCATTCAATAAATTATTTTACAAGACCCTAAAGATATGCTAATCAATTTTAGCTAATTCACAATTCAGCACGTTTTAAATATTGAGCGCTTTATTGGTTTATGTCCAAAATTATTTTTCAATGTTATTGTTTTATATCCAAAATATCAATTCAACACAATTATTATTGTGAATGAAGAAAACAAATAAATTTTTTTTTGCAAACACATTATAAAAATTTATAAACACTTACATAGTATTGTATAATTTTATGTATGTATTAGTGGCAACTTTAAATGTAAATCTGGTGGACAGCTAAAAAGAAATTCCATTCAAATGAGATACGATTGGTCAAAATCGGGAGAAAACTGTGTAACAAAATATCGGTCACAAGAAATCGCTTTAATATAATAGATAAGTAAAAATAAAAAAAAGCGATATCGGGTTCGTTTTTACTATTTTTGTAATTGAAACTGTGCCAGTAAATAAAAAAGTTTTGTTAGTTGTTTTTACTGCATCGTCAGTTGTTTTCTTTTTTGTTGTTTAAATATTATTGAAAAATGCTTTTGATTTAACTAGAAGCCCGGTTTGTTAATCTATAATATTAATAAGCGATTCATGTGACCGATGTTTTGTTCTACCGTTTTAAATTTTTAAAATTTTTTCCTTTGTTTTGAGTAAATTGTATTTATAGCTGCTACTAACACGTGCATAAAATATACATATGCTATGTGTGTGTTTATTATATTTGTTAATGTGTAAATAATAACAAACCAAAAAAGTGTTGGTTTGTGAATTGGCTAAGTTGAAAAATAAAGTTGCCTAAAAATTGCACTCGAATTTCAAGCGCTGGAATCTGCTAGTATATATTAATGCGTTTTAATATAAAGTTTCAGTTAATTTTTTACGATTAAATATATTAATTGAAGGACTCAAAATAAATTGGATAAACCTTGTATTAAGTGTATTGTGTTGAGAATGATTTGTTTTTTTTTTCTTCTTAAAATTAAAACTGACTTTCATTCAAAAAGCCAAGAATTTATTGATCTGCCCTCGTATTATAAGCTGCTTGTCGTCTTTTTAAATTATGTCGCAATTATGTCGTGCTAAGTATGCATAATCGTCATACAATATTTTTTTTTTACATATTAAATGCCTTATTCATAAAAGTTATGAAAGGTTTTTATAACAGGATTTAAAAACGCATTTTATGAAATATTTCTTAGTATTTCAATTTTTTTATAATTTGTTGAAGAGGTAATTCATTTTACATTTTTTAACTTCAAGGCCTTTCTAAAACCAAAACTATGAAAATGTCATGCTACCAAATGTAACAATAAAGTTAAGACTGCATCAACATAAAATTCATTTTACTTGGTACTTGTGTGTGTATTAAGACAAGTAAACTTTTCAGGTAATTTTAGCATTCATGCTTTCTGAGCAGAAAATAACTTTTTGTCTTTGGTATCTAAAAAAAAAAGTTTATAATAAACCCGTCCATTAGAATATTCAGTGCTAGCAACATTTTTTGAATTTACCAGCTTTAAAAACATCTTGTTTATTTGTGGACTTAAATATTTAATAAACAATAACTAAGAATGCGGTTAACAACAAAAGAAATAAGTAACAAGTTTAGAAAACTTTTCTTTTAAAATGAAAACACAACCACAAATAAGTTTTTCTAAAAAATAAGACACAAATGAAATTAATTCAATAAAAATTATTTACTTACATAATTGTTTCGAATTTAATACTATCTATATGGAACTATAAGTGATTATTTTAAATTGTTGTTAATTGTAACAAGTAAGATTGTTAAATTCGATTGTGAAGAATTGAGAAATAGGGTCTTAGGTTCAACTAATAGGATATAGAAAATGAGCATAAATGAAATAAATTGGTATTTATATGAATAAGTCGAATGCAGAAATGAAAAAGTTTATATCTGTGGTTTTCCGGAATAACCGCGTATGTCCATTTTTGTCAGTCTTGAGTTAACGATACCAAATATATTAATTTTTAACGCTCTTTACATGTGTCCAATTTAAAAAAAAAAATATTGACCATTTCTGAGTTTTTTCTTTAAATAACGACGTAACTTAAATGTTTATTAAATTAATTTCCAGCACTAACGACGTATGTCAACCTACGTTTGTTCGCTGACAAATTATTTTCTCAGAAAACGACACATAGCGATATACGTTGTTATTAATGAAAAAAATGCATAATAATTTTGGATTAGTTTTCAGTTTATAACCACTTATAAAAACTTGTGTGTTTATTTCTATTATTTTTTGACACTATTATTCTTGATACGTTGTTATATTCTCATCCTAAGTCCCGTTAACTTTTTGTTGACGAACAAAAAATCCATTTTTCAAGCAACAACTTATGTCTACATGGATGGTTGCATTGGTAGTTTTCTTTTTCAAAGAAAACGACGTTTGTCAACATAACTTGTTTTATCTGCACACACTTTAAGTGTAATTTACATATTGTTTTTTCGTCCTTCTCTAGGATCTATTCCTCTGAAGATTTTTGACTCAAAATTTTATATAAAGTATTTATTGCCCATATCTACAGGACTGTTTAATAAAAAGCCCTAAAACCTTTATATCGAACACATAATTTCAAATATAAAGTTTTTTGGCTCCCCTGAACATTTTGATTTTATAACATACGCGGTTATTCTAGAAAACCACAGATATCAGATATTATTTTTCTAGGACGACTTCCAACTACCAAAAATATTGGACATACGCCCATTTTTTATTGTACGGATCGACTCAAAATCACTTTCTGAGTCAATTTAACGATGTCCGTCCATCCGTCTGTGTGTTAAGAATACAAAAGTTGGTCGTACCGGTGTATTTTTTGCGTGAATTTATTTGTTTTTATACTGACAGAAAAGAAAACGGTAGAGCTGGCACGAGTTGTTACGGGTTGCGACATAATGCGCTTAATTGTTAAATTATATTAATGGGTAAAATGGTTTTTTATTTTGACAGGTATATTTACATAGGTATTTTTCAAAAGCATTAATAGTCGGAAATTGAGTTATATAGTTTAAATACCTGACAAAATGGGGGAAAAAATTTAAATGGTAAAAAAAAAAATTATTGCGACACACCCATTTGAGATATGAGCTGGTATGCTTCACCTTTTAAAAGGGGTTAGGGTCTGGGTTTTTATGCTTTAAAAAGTGGTAATAAAAGTTAAAAAAATTGTCTTTTACATAACTGCAAGAAAGAGTATTTATAATAACGTTTCAACGATTATTATTCATTACAATTTGAACAACGGGTAAGTACTGTTATAGAGATCTCGCTGATATATATTTTCAACAAAAAGATGTAGATGATATAATTTTGCACATACAATTTCAATTTCAATTAATTTTTTACCCTATACAGATATGCAGATATGTAAAAGTTCATATCGGGTGCTATATTTATATGGGGACTATATTATGTTTTGAAAAAATATGTACAAACAAAATTTGAGAAAAATCTGTGCAATATTTTGGTTTTTTGATAGATTTAAGTTAAGATCGGGAAGCAGCTCAATATGAGGCCTATGACTAAGAATTGTCCGATAGGGATTTTTTTTCGACCACTGATTAATCGATATAATAAACACATACAAACCCAATTTGACTGAGATCTATATGATAATTCGGATCTCATGGCAATTTATGTCGATTTCTTAGGGGTCATTTGTATGGGGACTAGGTCAGAACATGGACCGAATTTCACCAATTTCAATAGCGTTCATCCTATGGCTGATAAAAGTTTATATACCAAATTTCATCAAAATATATTCATATTTGCGGCCTGTAGTTTGATTACAAGGTTTACATGGACACACAGACGGACGGACGGACGGACATCGCTAAATAGACTCAAAAAGTAATTCTGAGTCGATCGGTACAATAACAGATGGGTCTAGGTAAAATATTTTTAGTAGTTACTAACAGCAGCACACAGTCGTTATATCCAAACCACATAGTGTTCATCTGTGTGTCTATGTAAACCTTGTAATTAAACTACAGGTCGCAAATATGAATATATTTTGATTAAATTTAGCATCTATCGGCCATAGGACGAACGCTATTGAAATTGGTGAAAATCGGTCAATGTTCAGACGTAGTCCTCATACAAAAAATGACCCCTATGAGATCGACTTAAATTGCCATAATATCGATATTGGCCAAATTCGGTTTGTGTATATTTATTACATCCATTTATCAGTAGTCCAAGATTAAACGTTATAGGAAAATTCTTTGTCATAACTCCCATATGAAGGCGATTCCCGACCTCCACTTAAATCTATCAAAAAACAATAATATGGCACAGATTTTTCTCAAATTTGTATTGTTTGTGTTCGTGCATAAAATAAGTGACCTTAATAAATATGGTTAGAATCGGTCCATTTTTCGACCTAGCCCCCATATAAATATAACATCCAATATGAACTTTTTCATATCCGAAAGCAAAAAAAAAAAAAAAATCAATAACAATATATCTAGTTAGAAGGATCTAAGAGATAGGGTCTCTAAACGTATAGTCGGTTTAGACCGACTATAATATTCTTACTTGTTTTGCCTAGATCTGTCAAATTTTCCACCAAAAAATTTTTAAAATTGTATAGTTTCAGAACAAAAGTTTTGAAAATAAAACAAAATCAAAGGTATAATTTGTAAATAAAATTGATTAACCTCATTTTGGACTAATTTTTTATATGAGCTGTCCGTCCGTCCGTCCGTCCGTCCGTCCGTCCGTCCGTCCGTCCGTCTGTCTGTCTGTCTGTTGAAGTCACGCTCATGTACAAAATAAACCATTTACCTGGATAACTTTAGGATAATAGTGTTAGTCATTATTTCGAGCAGGTTCATATTTAAAATGGGATAAATGGGGAATCATTGTACCAGGATATGACCTAACATGTATGGCTATGGTCTAATATAAAAAATTCAGTGTATTTGTTATAATAATTTAGTATTAAGTTTATCAAATTGTTTATTTTTACAAATATTTTGTTTAGATATCTATAATATTAATAGGCTAGGCGATTCCTTGTGACCGATGTTTTGTTCTACCGTTTTATCCCGATTTTGACCCGATGTATATTATTTGAAAGACATTTCTTTTTAGCCGTTTTGCGGATTTACAGATTTTTAAATTTTTTCCTTTATTTTGAATGAATTGCATTTAAAGTTGCTACTAACACATACATAAAATTATACAATGCTATGTGTGTGTTTATTAAATTTGTTAATGTGTTTGTAATAAAAATGAGTTTGTTTTTTTGTGCTGATTTGTGAATTGGCTATAATTGATTAGCATACTTTTAGGGTCTTTATTTAATGAAAAAATAATATTTCCTTATCATTAGATTACATATGTATATGGAATAAAAGAAATTTTGTCTGACACTGGCTGGATTTAATATTTAAGTTTAAGTTTTAAGATTTGAATAGCTTATTGTTAGTTCACAAACCAATGTGAAGATTCAATAAATAAAGATGAGTTCCAAAAAAAAAAAAAAAAAAAAAAAAAAAAAAAAATTGCACTCGAATTTCGATGGCTGAAATCTGCTAGTAAATGTAAATGTAAAATCCAGATGAAATATATCAAAGTTGCGGCTTAGCCGAACTTAGC